>JAVIWB010001212.1:0-201470 GCA_031893035.1 Dermolepida albohirtum
CCGGTTTGTACTGGAAGCCCTATATATATATAAACTGTTTTTATATGTAGTAGGTATATAGAGTTTATTAATCAATTGTAAACAATTTTGAATATTTATTATTCTATCTGCCTCACCATGTCAAATACTCACGAGCCGCCACTGATCGAGAGTGTCATTTCCACCCTATTGGGTACCTCGATGCGTTGTATTTTTGAACTGTTACGTTGCGTACGTACTTAATACTTAAACGTATATTTGTGCGTATCGAGCAATTGAACTACGTTTCTGTTTATTATTTGAACTGTTTTATTTATACATGTTCATATACAGAACACATTGATTTTCGAAATAAACTTGTGAAAAACATAGGGCTCTCAAACCAGAGAGTACCTTAACAAAATAAGAAAATATTATTTTCTATCCATCTCACCGCAACAATCAGTGGCGGTACCCAGAACTCTCAGACGTCCGCAACTGCAGCAATTTTATTTCTCAAGTTCCGATAGTCCTATGGTTTGGAGACCAGTTTATGAGAGCTAATAAAAACTTTCCGAGATGTTTTGCCATTAATACATCAATGTATTATTAACAAAACATTAGATCGTCCCATACTATAGATTATGTTAGAAAGGACAACAGGTACAATCATCGTTATCGTAACAGAAACTTCTTTAAATTTTTCTCATATCATCCTTTTGTTTTCATATTCAGAATAATTAAATTAAATGTTGCAGGTGTGTTATACTTAAAAAGAAATTTTACTAAGAGATCACATTCTGCTGAACTAAAGCATACATAAATCATTGTTGCAGAAAGTAAACTATAAATCTTCCAAGAGTTTCTGTGAAATTAATAAATCAAGTGCTTCTTATTTTTAATTACCAAGTTGGCTCTCTGGAAAATTTAATGAACGTTTTATCACGTCGGAAAACTATTCATTTTTCCAGGAGCCCTTAAAGAATATTAAAGTAGTTAAGGAATAGTAGTTTGATACCCCTTAAGTACCGTTAAACTTGAGTTTAATTTATACCGCTCGAAGTCTCTAATAGTATTGATTAAAATTAAATTAACAGTGCTCTAAAAAGTAATACAATATCTATTCGTTGTTCTACTCGTGTAGCATTAATTTCGTAAAGTGTTATTCTTTAATTTCAATTTTCAGTTCAGATACTGTGATGAATATAATTTTTTAATTATAAACAAATGTTTGTACACGGCACGTGTTTCAAAATATATTTGCCCATATCAGATGAAAACTTAATATCCGATGACACGGCGTCCAACGGTAAATCTTTACGATGTTATATTTCATTTTTTTTTTCGAATAATTCAGGCGCAAATCAAACAAGTGACTTCTAACGGGTTTTCCAATAAGAACTTAACAACTTTTTTTCAAAATAAAATGCAGACCATTTGAGATATTTCAAAAACTTTATTATCGGGTTGAAGCACAATCAAAACATTTATGAATGGAACTCGACTTCGTTCATATGGCCACCGCGGGCACGTTTACAGCAGTCGATTCGTTAGACCCAATTTTCGATGACTCGGCCACACAATTCGGCCGAAACGGCTGCTATTTCGCGTTCAATGTTGGCTCTGAGCTCTTCCAACGTTGTCGGCTTGTTGGCATAGACCAATGACTCGACGTAGCCCCAAAGAAAAAGTCTGGAGGCGTTAAATCGCACGAACAAGGCGGCCAATCGACTGGTCCATTTCTTGAGATAACACGCTCATCAAATTTACTCTTCAATAAATCGATTGTAACGTGTGCTGTGTGGCTTGTGGCACCATCCTGCTCTAACCACATGTTGTCCAAGTCCATATCTTCCAATTCGGGCCAAAAATAATCGGTAATCATGGCGCGATAACGATTACCATTCACAGTAACGTGACGATCATTATCGTCGACGAAAAAATATGGCCCTATGACGCCGCCGGCATGCAAACCGCACCAAACAGTTATTTTTTTGTGGATGAAGTGGTGTTTCATGAAGCACATATGGATTTTCACCTGACCAATAACGCATATTTTGCTTATTGACGAACCCATTGAGCCAAAAATGAGCTTCGTCACTGAAAATGATTTTGCGATGAAATTGATCATCTTGGCGCATCTTTTCCAGAGCCCAATCGGAGAACGTACGTCGCTTCAAATGTTCCATCGGCTTCAATTCTTGAGTCAGCTTGATCTTGTATGGGCGTAAACCAAGATCCTTACGCAAAATTCGCTATAAAGTGATTGATTTGGATCATTTGCTACGGACGTTTCAACGGCAGCGATATTTTCGACACTTCGCCCAACCCGTTGTCTGACTGGCACGGCAACATCACACAACGAATATGTAGACTCAAATTTTTGCACTAAACTTGTTACTGCCTGTCTACTAGGGTGAGAATTACGACCGAAAAACGGATTTAACGCTCTTAAAGTAGTGGTCACCGACTCCGAATTTCTATAGTTAATTTTTATAATTTGCAGACGTTGTTCGTTCGTGTACTTTACCATGATGAAAATGTTAAGCTTACTGAATAAATTGCCAGTGACAGTTCGATGATTAGTGAAAGGGTGCGTTCACAAATTGAATTAAAAGTTGTCAAGTCCCTATTGGAAAACTCTTTACCTTTAACTATTTCGTTTTCGATATGAAATTACTTTACAATTTGACACCAGTAGAGCGACTCAGCCGAACCTCCTCATTGACCTTGACCACAATGCACGTTAGAACAGTCAAGATCAATGAGGACGTTCTAGAATTGGCTGAGGCCGAAGAGGTTTCAGTTTCATTTTAAGATTAATGCCATTTCAATGTCAAAGTTAATGAGGAGGTTCTAGAATCGGCTAGGCTAGGGAGGATTAGTAGTTTTCAAACCATTGCAAAGTTATTTCAAGATCAATGAGGAGGTTTTAGAATCGGCTGAGCTCGATGAGGTTCAAAAAATAATTACGTGCTTGAATAAAGGTATATAAAGGTAGAGTTATAGAATCGTTCTCAGTATTGTGAGTTATCATGAAGCGTTCATTTAATATGAAGGAACAAACTGATTGTTCTCAGAAAATTGAAGACGGTGAATTGAGAAATGTTAGCATCGAAGAAGGTAATTTCACGAAAAGTTGAAAATTATAAAGTGGATCCTTGTATAGAAACTTTTCTTACTCAAATGAGTCAGACGAATGATTTCTGGGATAAAGTAGATATGTGTGTGCAGAAAAATGTATGAGAACCATCTTGGAATATACCTTTGGTAGGAGAAAGGACATATTTTTTGAATAAAAGTCATTCGAAGTGGATAAGTGTTGGTTTGTCACCAGACTTTGACTTTGTACCTGTAGTGAAAATTCCAGGTGTAATAAAGCAATGTGTGCTTTTTAATGTTAAGGCGTGGGATCGATTTTTATTAGACTACGAAGTGGAAAAAATATTTTGAATATTGCAATGGAGTATTTCCAGTTATTAGTAGTTTTAATTTGCAAATGTCTAGTGAATGTTTTGATGGATCGACTAGAATTTTAAAATTAGAAAAAAATGGGGCGTTTTTATATTTAGCGTATGAATGTTTGTTGGAATTATGTCGTTTAAAATATGTGGTGGAATCTCGATTGGCACTTTTAACAAACTTAAAATATTGTGAATTTTATAAGGAATTGGTGGATCGTTTGGGTAGAAGTGGAGGAGATGTAAATATGGAAATAGAAAAAATGTTTAATGGAATGACGTCTGAATGTGTTTGCATAACAAAGGAGTTAGTCGTATATGCAGAAAATTTATAACGATGTTGATTTATTGGAAAACAATATAGAATTGTAAAACATATGTATGTCCACATTAAAAATAAATAATAAATATGGTAGTTATTGTATTTATGTTTAATTCTATACTATTAATTGATATAAAATTTAAATGAGTATATATTTTCCTTATTAATTTTAAGAATCAAAGTTGAAGTGAGCTGAGTTCCTCTACTGACGCCATTTTCTACTTCTTTTACTGTGCAGTAGTTCATTTCTTCTACTAACTGACGTCGAATTATAGAAAGAAGTGACTGTTTAATAGTCAACGAAAAATCCTGAACACGAATTTGACTTGTAACACGATTCCTATTCGAAATACTTTGTGATTTCTAAAGGGTGTTAGGATATCATTTAGTTCGTTCTGTGAAAATGAAAACAGAATTTTAAGACATAAGAAGTACAATAATAACTACCGATACCTGTGAAAAATCGAATTCGATGAACAAAAATTAAAATTATTTTCTAGGAAAAATATTTTTTTAAGATCATAATATCCATTTGCATAAAGACACTTCTATCAACGACTAGCAAGGTCATAAACATCATTTTCTAATAAATCTGAACTACACAAAAAAATTGTAAAATTACTGTTACTCCATCGTAACTTACAACAGCAACCTAACTAGGTAATTTTGATGGAGCCTGTGCTTGATTAACTGGATCATTGAAGGTTGATATATAACCCCTTGCCACATTAATTTTCATATTCTGTATACGTATTTCGACAACTAAGTTGTCTTCATTAATGTGGCAAGGGGTTATATATCAACTCTCAGTGATCCAGCAACCTAACTATTAAAAAGGTTTTATCTTTATTTTTATAGAAGAAGCGTAATATTATATTTTATTAAAGTTTCCATTTGAAATATTTTTTAAAAATAAAACCTAAAACAATTTTACACATATACGCTTTTTAACAATTTCATATCTTTATTAACTGTAAATAGTTCAAAACCGAACCCGCTGATAACTCAGTAGTAGGTAAGTCACTGGCTTACCCCGCCGGAGATCTCGTGTTTTAGTTCGATAGCCTGCTGTCCAGGAAAGTTTTTCGCGGTTTTCCAAAGCCCCTTTAATTGGCGTCGTGCTGTTGGGGGATGTGAAGGCATTAATGATTATTAGTAAAATCACTGTATCAGTATCACAGATGGAAATGTATTTTCACAGATTCATTCTGATTTTACGTATTATTTTTCCTTCCTGGCGTAAAATAACCAGTAACATAACTGCAATTTTTTTTCTGTGTCGAACTGTTGAAAGATTCGAATATACTGCAAAGGTTTTATTGTGTTGTAAAAATACTTACATTATCCTTAAATGACATTATTTATTATTTTATTATGCTAAATTTTTTCAATTTTTCATGGTTAATTTATTAATATAAAAAAGAAACGGCGACTTTATGTAATCTTTTAATAAGCTTTACAATTTCTCGCTCATAAAAGGATCTATCTTTATAGGCGACGAGTTTTACAAGGAGCTTTACATCTACATCTGAGTCAAACTTTGCATCACTCACCGGCTATATGAGCTCTGGACGTTTCTGATTGATGCATTCGTTGAAAATATGCAATTATCGCCAGTACAAACTTGAATTAATTATTTACTTTGTTAGTAGAAGGTTGAGAAACACATCTTTAAAATCCCACCACGCAAGAGCATAATATTTCTATGATGTCACCGTAAATGTTCATATGAAATTTTTCACATGCTTGATGCGTGTTGTTTTCTTTACGGAATTAAGAGAGTAAGGCGATAGTGCGCACCTTGTCTTCCGTTTTCGACTTCTAAAAGAATTCAATCTCTGAACCAGATCACTAAATTTTCTTCCAAAATGAATTTAGAACTGTTACATATGGCATACTATAAAAATAGATGCGAACGACTCGCAATATTTAATTGACGCCATCTATTGTGAAAATGATTTTCCCTAGAACTCAACATTAATATTTAATTTTTTTCAAATAATTCTATATACACGTTGTTTAAAAAATAAATAAATTTTAACTTAATATGTATATGAAATTAAAAAAGCGAACCGTCAAACTATACCCGTAACAACTAAAGCCGCGCAACACCATATGTTAACAGAGTGACACGCAGTGAAATATATATCGGACCTATTTCACCTATGTACATATGTACATATAGCATTTAACAAATGCATATGTACAAAATATATATAATAAATATATAAAAATAAAACATTTTATAAAAATATATTTATGAGAGGTATATACAAGAAAATATATATTAAAGTTAAAATTATTAATAAAATATATAAAAATAAAACATTTTATAAAAATATATTTATGAGAGGTATGTATATATTTATACAAGAAACTACGTTATATTTTAAAGTTAAAATAGATAGGGTGTTATATTTACTTCAAATTTTTATATCTATTACACACAAAATAATATTAATACATTAGTTTTGTCATAATGTATAAATTTATTTGAAAAAATACAATTATATCCATTTAAAATACAGAAAAGATACTTATTAACATAAAGAAAACCACAGTTTCGCTTTACACATCAAAGAAATACATTTGAAAATATACAATTTTTGTAACTATAAAAAGATTCGCTTTATCAAAGAAATACATTTGCAAAATAATGTCACTATCTCAGTATCATTGCAATTAAAACGTCATAAAAGGCTATTTGATGGATTTCTTGAAAATGAAAATTATAATATTTCTGCTAAAGGAAAAATTTCGACTAAATAAAATGATTTTTTTCAGAATTTCGTTCGGAATCGTGCCGGTTATGTTTGGCAATAGAGAGCATAATTATATTTCATGTTGAATTTTAAATCTAAACAAAAAATTGTCGGCTATATAGCAAATTTTACAAGAACTATAATTTTATTGTTAATGTATCTAATTCTTACCTTGAGCTTCATTAAATCAACATACAATTAAGCACAAGGATTTTGGGCCTACATATATATGTTGATAAAAGGTTTTTCGTGTACTCCATTTTATTTCTTTAGATTTATCGACCTCCAAAACAAGAAAAGAAACAACAGAACACAAACATTCAACATATTATGAAAGCAATTAAAAAAAAACGACATAACGACATTCTTTGGCATTTCTCGGTTAGAAAGAGGGGCTTCGCCTTTTGTTTAAATGAACCATTATTTCTGACGCATTCCGGGCCAGCCGAGAGCCGTTAATTCGCCACAACAGAGAGATAAAACCCCAATTCTCGCTCATTTAGACGTCGTAACAATTGCACGCCACACACGCATTAGCACCGCCTTTGTTTTGCTACATTTTTGCTTTGTTTTATTAGTTTCTTTTTTGTTTGTCGCTACTCCTCGCGAACGATCCTTGACAGTTAACATTATGTTATACTTCAATAGATAATATCTATTCGTATACATTCTTTATGAAGTATATACATACATATGTGCTTGTTCAGATTCTTATACATTACTGTCGTGGCAGTTTGAATATTTTTCTTTTGATGATGGAAAGTGGTTACGAAATAAAGCACGAACACGAAATTTATTGTGACATGACCTTAACCACTAAAAGGTAATGATTATAATAGTTAGTTCGTAGGAGAGCATTGAGAAATTATTTAATGTGAAGCAAAGAATTTTTTGGCATCCCTTACCAAAAATTTTTAAACTAATCCTCTTTTTCTAGAACACATTGGTTTGTGTGAATGACAATAGAAAAAAATAAGATGTTTTATGATTTATTGAATAAAAATTAATGAAATATACTTTTTTCTAATATAAAATAAAACTGAACTCTTCGGCTATTTTTTTCTGCAAAATCGTTTATCAGTTACTCACTGCCTATTTTATGAACTACTTCATTTGTAGTGATTAAAATTGTATGATTAAATAACGTTCACTGACCCATTGGTGATAGCAGATAGTTCTTAATGAGCTCAAATTTACTCAAACTCTATTCACAACTAGCACACACCACAAAAAATGAGAAAAGCATCTTGCAAGATCATGCTTATATACACAGAAGTGTACATAGGTAAGTGACGGACCATTTTCAAAAAAATAACTAAAAGAAACTTTCTTCTACATAGTAAATTTTTTTAATATTAATTAACAACAAAAGTAATCGCATGTACTTGAAAAATATTAATAATAAATTTAATAATACTAGTATTTAGTATGACTACCTTCAGCAGATATTATACTTCTCACGTGTTTGTGCAAACTAGCGAATAGTTTTGTCATAAATTCTTGTGGAATGTCACTTTAAAACTTCCAAAAGAACATCAAAAAGGTGAATGACATTAGTTGATAAAGTAACTTTTAACGACCCTAACGATATGCTTCGAAATATTATCATGTTGGAAAATGTAAATAATTCCAATCGATTGTCTTCCAGCTGATGATAACATGTAGCTGCAGAATCTCTAAATATTTCGCTGATATTAATTTTCCAATAATTTTAATGAATAGGCCTAGAAATTGTACAGGTATGCAACCTCATACTTGCATAGACGCACCTCCATATTTTATTGTTGACTATTACATGGTGGCTTATAACATAGGTTCCCAAACTGTTTAAAGCTATGACGCCCTTAACGTTCAGATTATTTCCGGCGGCGCCCTTCATATGAAGTTTTGCTTCCTGATAATTTTAAGTCTAAAATCTTATATTTTTAATTTTTTTTTCGTTTTGACGTGGCTGTCGCGACGCCCCTGAAGATTCTTCGCGGCGCATACTTTGGGAACCCCTGGGTTATACGCTTCTTCAATAACATAGACCCACCTCCATGTTTTATTGTTGATTATATACGTACATGATAGATTATACGCTCTTTCAACTTTTCTGCGAACATACCGTTTCATTTTGGATCCGTATATGTATATCAAAGTTTAACTCATCTTTCCTAAGTATGCCTCGCCATTCATCCAGTGGAAATGAATTTGTGCATATTCCAACTGTTTCTTGTTTATTACCCCTCCACAGCAATGCTTCTTTCTTGCAACACGACCTTTCAGTTCCTGTTTAATTAAATAGCACTGAACGGTAGAAGGATACGCAGAAGTTTCTACCGATTTATAAAGATCTTCTGTTAATTCTTTAGATTATTTCATTCTATTTTAAAGGATGTTATTGACAAATATTGATCATGACCTTCTTTCACTTTCCTTAACCTTTCTCCTTTTTTTATTAGCCACCAAACTGGTTACTTCGTAAAGGTGTTTCAAATTACGCGTTTTCTTTTAAGAATAAATAAAATATATATGGCTCACTGGATTTATCTGGGTATGTGGGCATTTAAAAAGTGTGATGTATGACATATATAAAAATGGCTTCGTACACGGTATAACGACGCGTTCAAATTGTTGAATTATTTTATCGGCGTTCTGCGAAGAGTTTTTAGAAAATTACGTGAATTTTATGATTTACATAATCGTCCATCTGAAAGCACTATTGGTCGACTTATTAAAAAATTTCAAGAGACCGGTTCCGTGGAAGATCAAAAAAGTGAAAAATACAGTCGTAGTGGTCGGTCACAAGAAAATATTGGTTTGGTTCGTGAAAGTGTTGCTGAAGATCCAGAAATGTCCATTAGACGACGTTCACAACAACTTTGATTTAGTGGATCAACAACATGGCGTACTTTACACAAGGATTTAGCTCTGATGAGAGATAAGATTCAAATAACACAGGAACTGAAGCCATTAAATCATTTAAAACGTCGTTCATTTGTCAATTTCATCAATGAACAACCAGCTGATTTTTCTCAAAAAATAATGTTTTCCGATGAGGCACATTTTGAACTTGGCGACTATGTTAATAAACAAAATTGCCTTATCCGGGGTGAGGAAAATCCACGAATTATTCATGAGAAACCTATGCATCCTAAACGAGTTACTGTTTGGTGTGCATTATGGTCAGGTGGTGTAATCGGACCTTACTTCTTTGAAAATCCTGCTGGCGAAGCTATAACTGTTAATGGTGATCGATATATTCTGATGATAACCGAATTTTTGTGGCCTGAATTAATGAATATTGATCTAGAGGATATGTAGTTTCAACAGGATGGAGCTACGCCTCACTTTGCACACGAATCAATTGATTTATTGAGAAAAAAATTTCCTGAACGTGTAATCTCAAGTAACGGTAATGTTAATTGGCTACCAAGATCATGTGATTTGACACCGTTAGACTATTTTCTTTGGGGTTATGTGAAGTCAGGTTTATAAAAACAATCCACAATCAATTCCTGCTTTGAAAGATAAAATTATTCGTATCATTGGTGAGATAGAGCCTCAATTATGCCAAAATGTCATCGAAAATTTTAACAAAAGAGTGGGCGTCTGTGGAGCTGCAAGAGGAGGCCATTTCACAGATATTATTTCTCGCATATAAATGTCATAACTGATACTTCAATTACCAATAAAAGGTTTTTGAAAGTGAATGCAAATTATGTGCTTTAGTTATTCTTTAAAAAAACCGCGAAATTTGAAACATCCTTTACTTTGTGATAAATTTTAAAAAGTGAAATTAGAACGTTATATTTTTTCTGCAATTTTTCATGATGAAAATCCCTCTCCAGTGGCGATTTTCGTCAGATATTCTAGTCATTTCACTACCCTTTCGAGAAATGAACCTAATCAGAATATGGATGATAAACTAAAATGAATTGTTACTTACAGAATTAGAAAAATATTTACAGGCATTCGTACAAAAGTAACAAGTCCTTTACAATTCAAAGCACATTAACTTAACTAAACGTTTCGAAAACTATTGATGTAATAACTCACATTGTATAATAGGAATAATTAAGATTATTTTCGTAAAAACTGCTTTCTCTTTCATTTAAAAATACATTCGTAATTCCTAGAACTTTATTAAGAAAGTAAAAGTAGAATAATATTAAATACATAAACAATGTTACTGTTAAAGAATTAAATTTTTTGCAAATAACCACTTTTACTTATGCACACTATTTAGTTACTGGAAGATACCAAAGGTTTTCAGATTTTTGATTTCATTAAACAATATTGAGGCTTGATCTATGAACACGAAAATTTTCTGGATCACGAATTTCGAATTATAATCTTCTACATGCATATTTTAAAACCGAGCCCGCTGAATGATTTTGCAAATGCAGGAAGATTTTCAACATTAAAGATGCATTCATGTAAAATTTTTATTAAAACTTTAAACACTTTCTGTTCTTCTATTTATTTCTATAACACAAAATTTTGTCGAAAATAATAATTTATTGAATAAAGAATCGATCGATAAAAGCGTTCTAGCTCGTAAAATGTTTCGTTAAACGCATTTTTCTGTAAATTCAATTCTGACTATCAAAGGATCAGATATATCTCTGGCTTTTCCTTATCAATCCTTGAATAGTGCTTCTCGCATTCTTTGAAGAGGTTGAACTAATGTTTCCATTAGCTGCATATAAGGAGTTGAAAAATATTTTTTATTTTTCATTTCATATTAATTTCGCACAGAATGTTGTTTCAAACAATTCTATTTTAACGGGTACTTCCATTTCCCCAATTATTTTAAAGTACACATTATATTGGAAATACAATATTTTTCACAAAGTAGTGAACAGACAAATTTTACAGATTAGAGTCTAGAATAAACATCTCCACTCATACCCCCCCCCCCCTAGATTCGAACCTGTCTAAAGTAAATATATTCAATCATAAAGAAATACTTAAAATATAGGAGATAATATCTCGTAAAGTAACAAACCCTGTACAGATACGTAACTGTACACGTATCTATACAAGCTTTGTTACAGATACGTGTTCATTAAAGCGGTAATGTTAGAAAGTTGTTTTAGAACAGTAGGTACATCAAAACAATTCAACTAAACGTATTCAAAACTATATTGGGCGTACGTGCGTGAAGGTAAATTGGATAGTTAACCGAATATACAATCACACTAATTAATTAATGAAACAAAAGACAAGCTAATAAACACAGCGGCACTTCGTTATTGGCTAAGATTGATTTCATGTGAAAGGCGTTGTCTTCTTGTTTTTAAAGTATATTTATAACTGCTAAACGCAGCAAAACATGCATACTTGTGAGTTGATATACAAGTTTCGTAAACCATTGTGCACAAATTCGAGATCAAAAAAGCAACCGCTTACGATGAGTTTTTTAACGAACAAAAATATCTTATAAAAAATGTATTTTATATTATTTCTTTTAATTTTATTTTTGCTCACTGACATGGCCCTCGAAGAAGGAATGGAAATGGAAAATAGTACACTGTAAGCAGTTGGTAGCACAAAAATCTCCAGGTTGGGACATTTAAATACATTAATTGCACTTTTTTGTATGTCTAAAGAATATTTTAAACAAATATATTGTAGTTATCAACTATAAACATCAGAACATTAAAAGTAAGCAGTAGAGCCAATCTTACATTGGTACCAACCTAAGTATTCTGTTGCAAACTGTGAACAAATGCCACGGCTCATTTTATACATTAAGTGCAAGTTTCATAAAATGTGATTTTTGGTCATGATTTCAACCTTGGAAAACTAACCTCTTACGGCGAGTTTTTTAAAAAATGAATAAATCAATTATTATTTGAGAAGTATATTTCATATAATTTTTTCTTTTTCGTTTTTAAATATTCATAACGCTTATAAAATAGTTTAGTTTAATTTGAAAGATTTAGAAATTTAATTTTTTTTAATGTTGGTTATACTGACATTTAACTTTTAACGAAAAGTACATTTATATAAGTATATTAGATTTTAACTTCGAACTAAACATTTATATTGTTCCTTAATGTGAATAAAATTTTAGCAATTTTCTTCTTTATCCTTTCTACAATTTTTTCCTCACTTTTTGTTACTGTCAAACAGCGTAACATTTAACAACGAAACGTTTACTTATTATATTAGTCACCAACTTAAAAAAAAATAAAATTACAAATGGGTACGAAACGTCGGCAGACATACTAGTGACGCGGTTCCAGCCCGGAAACCCAGAAGCAGATAAAATTACAATATTATAAAGACTTTTTATAATCGTAAAAAGTTTCATAAAGCGCTTTCACTTTATAGAGCCGAAATAGAAATAAAGAATACGATTCCACTGCACTTTCTCGCCTCGCTTTACTAATGTAAAATTATTTATATGATTATAACAGATAAAGTTGCAGTTTTGGATAATTTCAGGGATAATTCTTTCCAAGTAATACTAAAAAAGATTCGTAGCTTAGACTCAAATTAGTTATTTCATAAATTACCCAGTTAACAGATCTACATTAGTATAAAAAAGTTTAAATTAATGAATGAAGTGCACGTATAAATGAGCATGGAATGTAATTCGGTATTTTTTTGTTTTAATATTTTTTTTTTGTTAAATAAAAAGTTAAATTAAATATAATTCTATTCTTATTTATTTTTATATATATTTAGAAAACATATATCTTCCTTAAGCGAAACTTAAATTAAACATTACTGATGTTTATCACTAAGAGAAACTAACATAATTATAAAAAAGACAACCCTTTTTCTAATTTTATACAAAAATAAATGACGATGTATCGTAAAATTATCAATGGCTTACTTATTCGAAAACTTTTAAAAAAAATCGTTAGTTATTTTTGGAAAAATAAGCGAATAACGGAATATCAGAACTTAATCTATTTATTTATAAACTTTAAATAAAATCGTTCAAGTCGTTTTTGAGAAAATCGTATTTTTTAGTTTTACCCCATAAATAAACATTCCTTGTTCAATTTTTTCTAAAAGAATTAATAGCAATATATTGTAGTATTATTAATGACTTATTTATTTAATAAATTTAAACAAAATCATTGGTGGCGCGGATAAATACGATTTTCTGTATTTTTCGGTTTTACCCCACAATTGAACTACCGTTCTTCGACTTTTCTTAAAGACTGAATGGCGACATATTACAATATAATTTACACACTTATAAAATTTAAAGAAAATCCTTAAAGTCCTTTCTTTAAAAAAAATTATATTTTTGAACGTTTAGAATATAAAAAGAACAATACAAAAAAGTACGTTCTTATAGTTTTCGAAAATATTTAAATTCAAAATTTGGTTTCAATCCATTGAATAGTTTAGCTAAGAAATGCCTTCCTGGATTCACGAGCCAACGTGACCGGTTTTTCCGATAAAACACGCGACCATTTGTTTTGATGTGCATCGAGCGCGAACAACTCTTGTTGGTTTTGGCTCATCTTGGAATACCCACACAGTCGACTGCTGTTTACTATCGGGCTAATACGTATAGATCCAAGATTCATATAAATGTTCTGTAAAGCACCGCCATTGTATTTGTTGTGCATTTCTTGGCACCAATCGACGCGAGTCCTTTTTTGAGCGGTTGTCAAATTGTGTGGTACCTAACGTAAACATAGCTTCTTAACGGCTAAATGTTC
Organism: Dermolepida albohirtum; assembly: GCA_031893035.1. Taxonomy (NCBI): domain Eukaryota; kingdom Metazoa; phylum Arthropoda; class Insecta; order Coleoptera; family Scarabaeidae; genus Dermolepida; species Dermolepida albohirtum. Next base: position 14,180 of record JAVIWB010001212.1, read on the forward strand.
ATGCAGGATCTTATGCACGCTGGTATTATTAATACCTATAATACCTAGAGATGCCTCAATCTCACGGTATGTCACATGACGGTCTTACATTACATTTCGATGGTGCTTCATCATCATGTAAAGAATTCAGCTCATCGATGCATTCTTGTTGAGATAATCCACGCCGAAAGTTATGAAAAATAATTGCACGAAAATGTTCGCGAGTTAATTCCATTTTTTCGCTGACATAAAATTTTCAAGTTACTGTCAACAATAGAAATAGCGACCGGATAATAAAACTATCAATGTAAATATATTGTCAAAAATGACAAACTTCACGATGCAGTCATCAGACCGGAGGCAACACTAACAGTGTTGCCAGTTTCCGAAATATAAACAGCTACCCTTGTAGAACAACTGGTCAAGCTGAACAACGTAATTCAAGAAAACGACAAAAAATGGGTAAACTTGTAAATATTCTATTCAACCATGGCAATACAAGCCCACGCACATATTTTATCACTCGACAAGTTATCACAGCTCAAATCAAATTTGAATAATGATAATGACGGTGATGCTGAATCGCAGCAAAATTATTATGCTGACTGAAACATGGCAATATAGGCAATACATTGCTAAATAAAGATATATCATGTCATGCAAAAATCGCCTTTCGTTTTTAATCAGTATTCGATTTAGAAAGAAAAAGTATTAGGTTAGAGTTTTCCCGTCAATAAGTACATTGATTCTTTCTTGTTTATTATTTTTGTATTAATACTTATCTACTCAATTTGTCCTGTTTTCCTCGGTTATAGAGTGTACCTCTAGCACTGGCCTCCACAATGAAATTATTACTAATGTCCTTCCTAATTCAAATCTTATTAAATTGTATTTGGTTTCAACTACAAAAATACTCCTTAACATAGGACTATTTACAATTTTAAACACATCCAAATAGCTTAACTTAACTATCATTGAACAGTTAAATGAAGTAAAGTCGGGCTATATTAGCCAGATTTACATTATAATATGTTAAAACTGTATTTGTTAAATACCGGTTGAAAAAATTATGTTTTTATATATTTCAAGATATAAAAAAATCGATTAATTATTTTGAGCACCCTTCCGGGCTATTCTTCCATCCACATTGTTCAAACAGAAATTAACGGTAAAGCTCTAATCAACGAATGAGACTCCTCAACGAAAACTGCTATTAAATAACACTTTTCCCATTAATTTTTTAAATAGCACTTAATCTTCAACCCAAGTTAAATTACTTTGCGCCATAGTCTAATGAAAAAAATGAACTCCTGGTTTCTTTTCGTTCCCTTGATTCTTTTCTTTTCACACTTTTAGACATAAAACTAAAAGGACCAACGGCTAAAAACTTTTCTGAGAAGAATTAACCACATAATTGAAACATTAAAAGGAAATTCCACATTAATCTTGTTACACCCAGTGAGTTCGCTAACTTATTAATACAATCGTCTAGGGACTAAATGACGCCACACAAAAAGTATAGTAAAGAAATAAGAAGAAAAAATCATTTTTTTTACTTACTTTGGAGAAATAGCAACAAAAAGAGCCAACGAGTTGAACAATTCATTTTCTTTCCGAAACTCTTTCACATTTTCCCTTCTTCTTTATTTTAAAAAAAACTTCAATAAAGCACTTCTTCGATTAAAATTCCACTTCACCAAATATAACGAAAGAAAACATATAAAAAGAAAGAAACGCATCACATTCATGTATTGAATTAATTTATGTAAAATCATATATTGTTTTATATTGACTTTGTCCGTATCTAATAAGAATAAAGATACAATTGATGTAAAATTTTACAATGATTCAACAGTAATATTGCATATCGCACAAAAATTTATCATATTCTATTCCTAAATTATCGTCCCACATTTTAAATACGTAAAATACGCGCGTTTTCGTTACCCGGATTCACGAATTCAAACCACCCGGAATCGAAGCTTACGATATACTGGAAGCAGTCCGTTTTTATCTGCGTCGTGATTGGTTCAACGTTTAGAATTCGCGCCGAATCGGTTCTTCACGACCTCATACGAATAATACCGGCTACCGTTATTGAAGAGAATTGTCAAAATTAGGCTAAATCGAAGGGGTTAATTTGAAAATTTTGTTTTTTTTTCTTTTTAACATAAAGTATATAGGATTTAGAAAAGTATGTCAATTAACGATAATAATACACAAGATGTTAAATATCTCAAAAACCAATTGAACGTAGCACGCAATGAAATAAATAACTTAAGGTATGTTGTAGAAAATATACTTAAATTGCTTTCTATTATATGACCTTTTTCATTTGATTTATGTTATTAGGCAACAATTAAAAGCATTAGTACTAGCTCATCGAAAAGATTGCGATGAAATTCGAGATAAGCTCGAAAATTGGAGATGTCTAGAATGTAGGAACAAACAACTACAAGATAATGGAGATGGTTCATTAGTTGAGAACGAAAACCAACCCGATCTATCGTTAAGTTATATTGGAATGATACATACACATTTCCCTGAAAAAAGGGGTACGCCAAGGCAACCCGGAATTTGCTCCGATATGATTGCTAAGTTGACTTTAAATAATGAAGTATTTACGAATCCAACACATGCATTAGAAGGCTTGCAGGAATACTCACATATGTGGTATTATGTCCCATAATCTTATTAGTAATTAGTCCGTATAAATATCTTATTTCCAGGATATTATTTCATTTTCATCGAAATGAAGCAACTCACATTAGAGCAAAAGTAGCTCCACCTAGACTAAATGGCTTAAGAACTGGTATATTTGCAACAAGATCCCCACATCGACCTTGTCCTATTGGCCTATCATTAGTTAAAATTGACAGAATCATGGATAACACAATTTATTTTAGTGGAGTTGATATGATTGATCAAACTCCAGTATTGGATATAAAACCCTACATACCACAATATGATAATCCTAGTTTAACCCCAAATACGTCAATACAAGATAGCTTCCTTGGAGATCATGGATTGAGTTCAAATTTTCATGAAATGAATTTGAGTACAGATTCTATGTTTAATATTTCAAGTATACAAGATTCTAATGACATCGAAGTTGCATCTGGATATGATAATATGAACAATCGTATTATGGACGGAGAAGAAAATGGAGGCAGAAATCAGAATATTGTTGGAATTAATTCTCCCATATCTAGAAATAATTTAAGTGCTAATTTGGAAGAATCTCTATATTCAAGGTACAATACGTAAATTAACTTGGTTAAAATTTAATTATTTTGTATTAAGATCAACTTCTCGAATTGGTGAGAGAGAAGCTCCAGATGGTGAAGAAGAAGAATCATCAAGACAACCTACTGCTGGTATTAGATCTTCTACAAGCAGTGTAGTCACCCCAGAAGGTCACATTCGTGTTCCACCTTGGATTGATAATCCTCCCGTGTCCACATTAACAGTTGTTTTTAAAGACAGAGCCATAGCTCAATTAAATCAACTGGGAAGTGAGGTAAAATAACAATTTATATTGAAAGTTCTTTGATGATTAGCGTAATTTAAATTTTTCTTTAAAGGCTGAAGAAAAAAAATCAATAATCACAAATGTACTCAGGGAAGATCCAAGATCTGTGTATCTACGGGAAAGATTAGGATCACACTGTTATGTGTTCAGAATTGCAGACTTGAATGTTTCATGTAAATTCAATGATCAGGCACATACTGTTACTGTCTTCAAGATTTTTCCCAACTCAGTCAGCGATTCAGATGATTGAATTTATTGAGTACTTAATTTTAAAATTCACCATTACAACTCCTATGTTTAAATAGTAGTGGTTATGTCTATTTCTCTCTCTTTCTCTCTACGATATATTTTGCTAGTCATATTTGTCTACTTAGAAGAAATTATTCACTTATTTTTATTCTATGTAAGTACTTAGTTGATATGCCTAATAAATGTTAAATGATGAAGGAAAGAAAATAACGTGCTTGGCAGCAAATGTAGATTTATAAAGGTAACTAGAACAATGAGAATTTAATTATTTTTTACGTATTAATATAGTATAATTATTATGAGAGCCGATTTTTTTATGTTTGTACTATAATATGTAATTTATTAGTAATATTGTATCCTCTAAGTAGGGTAACAATAATTTCTAATACCTGTGTGATTTCTACAGCATATCCTGCTAAAAGTTCTTCCTCTCGAGGATATTGTCATAATTTAATAAAATCAAAATAATTGTTTAATGTTTTGACAATTTTTTCAATAATATACGTATAGTTTTTATAATTTTCCTGTTCTACTTTAAGACAAAGTTTCTGATAAGGTTTTATTTTTGTAGTGTACCTTTTCACTATTATATATACCCCTTTCATTGTAAAAAAAAAAATTGAAAAATATCAAAATAAAACCAATATTGTTCGCTGTGATAGCTAGTGTTTCTTTCTAATCTGCCTTGTGAATATAATTTCTGCAATACAATGAATTAAACTACGAAAAAGTTATGTGATAAGTAATATTTATTAAAATTAATGTGTAACAATAAAAAAAATAGCACTTTGCAAGCACTTGTATATCCACTTTTAGTTTAATTTTTACAAAAAGTATTAACTTGGAAGGACTTACTGGTCTCACCGATAGGTAACTAAAATACAAATATGAAGGTATCATCGACTTGGAATGTCAATGACGTCTCTTCAGTTCGAGCTCTACCTGGACTGATATAAAATGCACGCCTAGAGGTAAATTAGGTAACAGGCAGTGGATGCCTAATGCTAACCAAGTTATTCAAAAGTACCAATACCTAAACACAAGGAACCTGCACTGTTTAAAATTTATAGGCATTTAGAGCCTGTTGGGAGTACCTTCTATTGTTTTTGTCAAATAGATTTAATAATACAAGTATAAAAAGTAAGAAATTATAAAATGTTTCCCTCAAGAATTTATTAATAGGATATATTTAAACTAACTTATGTTCAAGTAATGTACAAAACCAAAACAGCAGTTGTGACTATTTACTACATATAAACTACGTAATCAATAAGTTTCTAAAATTAATTTGACATATATTAATTCACTAATTAACTGTAATAGTCTATTCTATTTTCTAAATTGTATGGAAAACATTTCAGTATAGGAATAGAAAAAATATATTATAAACATACTGTTTTAGTCTAATACTATTTAGATTTTCAAGAGTGATCAGTTAGAATTCCATATCTAAACGTCAAAAAATGTGAAATAGAAATCGAACAATATAATAAGACATTTTCTGATACTTCTTTATTTTCTTTGCCCCATTCTTTAAATTTCCTATACTGCTTTCCATAGTCCATTTAATATGAAGTACATTGTTTACTGTTTTTAATAATGGTTCTAATTTCAGATAGAATACACGAAAAATTCTTATTCACCGTGCATTAAATTTAATAAGTGCAAAATATGTAATAGACATGAACAAATTTGAATTGCAAATATACAAATGTCATCGTACATTGTCAACCGCCACAAAAATTCCCAAGTTTTATTTTCTGTTTGTTATTTAGAAAATGGTATAAAAGAGGCAAATTAGAAAAAATAACACAAAAAAATTGTGTCATGGAAGTCATCACATTGACCTTGAGAGATAAGACCTGCTTTATGAGACGTGTCTTTTAACGTACTACTTCTAAGTAAATCAAATAGAAAGAATAAAACAGTTTAAAAAAATTAATTTAAAATAGTAGAACTTGGAAATTAGAACTTATTTGAAAATAAAATACTACATTAACTATAATCGTTGAACACTAACGTATATTTTATTAATCAAAGTGTATTAGCATTGTTGTTGGTTGTATGTAGGGAGTGATATATCTCAAGTGAAGGAAGTTTGTATGAGTAAAATTAGTTATGGAATTGGTAATATTATGTTACTATTTTCATACACTTGAAAGATGTTCAAATGTTATGCTATTAAACATTAAAATAATCATTTAAATGTTAATAATACTGCTTATCACGCATTTCGAGGATTACACCTCTCATCAGGTAAACTTGTGTTATTAATCAATGATGCTCTGTAGGTTTGTCATACGTTTTCGATACAAAAAAATGATAGAAAAAGCATTACATAGATTACGTAGACATAAATTGTCGTACAATTTAAAGTTTTTGATTAGAGAAATATTCGATTGGTTTTCGCGATCACCATCGAAACAGGTCCCATACAAAACATTATTTGGTGTACTAAATGACTGACGATTCTCTTAAAATGGTAAAAACGTAATCGGCGATCATCAGAATTCACAATTAATGGCTTACTTCAAAAAATCATTCGCAAATTGCGTAAATCTAAGCGCAGAAATTTGACATAAGGAAATTTCAATCATTATTATTGTATTCTATTACAACTATGTCGCTATTTGAAAGTATTTACTATTTTAGAATTTGTTTTGAAAGTTTTTGTTGTTCTTTAGTTATTTAAAAAATTTATTATTTTAGAACATTTGTTACCTTTCTTTGTTATTATATCATTAAGTACTATAACAAATAGTTGTAGCTTTGCGGTTTCTAACTACTTTCCAATCATGATTAAATGACGTAAGAAATCAGCTGTTGGCAATTCTATGGTTATTACTATAGCATGTTTGCCGATTTGTCGTCGATTCAATTGTAGAATTGTAAGAAAAAATAGTCAAGTATAATAAACAATTCGACGAAAAGGAAACACATATAATCAAGAAAATGAGATAAAATATTATTATTAAGAGGTTACGTTCATAAACTTTATTTAAAACCAAAAACATGCGTGATATTTGGGAAATATCTTAATTTGGTATAACTAACATTAGATAGAAAGCTGTGTTTGTGCGTGAGTCTGTGCATGGAAAATAAAATAATAATGTTTGAGATACGGTTTGAAAAATTAAAAACTTGATCTCATTTAGTTATAAATTACTTTTATTTATTTATAATTTATAAATGATTCAAAATATACTTTTCTTTCTACTTTTACGTTAACGATAAATCTAAACTTATACACACGAGTGTACGAACACACACACACACACACGTTTATATATATATATATATACAACCATGCTCAGATGTATTAGATACCCCAGGTAAAGACCCTTATTCTCGGTATTATCCAAGTCTGACGGAAATTAACCGTAAAAATAGTTAATGGTATTTACAGAAATGCGTTTTTGAATACCCTAGTTAATCCCCTATTGAAAAGAATAGGTGGAAAGGGGAAATTGTGGATTTTAGAAATTTAGTGTCATTCTAGCAGTGTGTGAGCAACATGCGTTTGTGAGTTTGTGGTAGAGATCAATTAGATTATCCTATTTTTTCACGTTGTGTCAGTTATTTGTTGAAGAAAACTGCCTAAAACACGCGAGTTGTCGGTAGGGGAACGCGCCCAAATAGTGCTACTGCATTCCCAGAAGTTATCAATAGCTGCAATTGCAAAAAAAAATGTTCGCGATGTGCAGTCCGTACAACCATTAGTCGCTATCAGGAGAGTGGGTCGTTTGTTAACAGACCAAAAAGTGGCAGAAAACCCTGTACCTCGATTAGAGAAGACAAAATTTTACAAAGACTGGCTCTCAGTGATAGGAAAAAATCGTCGAAACAGCTCGCCAGTGAGCTGAAACAGCGTTATCGCGTAACAGTTTCTGCACAAACAGTGAGAAGGCGTCTCCAGCGTGCTGGTTTACGAGAGTGTAAAGCGCGACGTAAACCGCTTTTAACTGACGCTCATAAAAAGAAGCGGTATTTATGGGCCAAACAACATGAAAATTGGACAACTGAGAAGTGGTCGAAGATTCTTTGGTCTGATTAATCGAATATCGAGGTATGTAAGTACATCTTCATGACTAATATTCTTATCGTTGTATGCAATTCAGTCTACATGTACCATTAAACAAAATTAATCCTGTCTAAGTGCTAACTTTCTTCTTTTGCCTGGCAGCCTTGGGGACTACCTGGGACGCTATACGTTCGGCGTAGGCAAGGAGAAGCTTATGAACCACAATGTATCATTCCCACAGTAAAATTTGGAGGTGGTAGTATCATGGTTTGGGGTTGTATGTCTGCATACGGTGTTGGAGAAGTGTACCTGTGCGATGGACGGATGAATAGCCAACGCTATTTAGCCATGTTGGAGGAAGTATTAGAACCGACTGTGCTAAAAGTATTCGACCAGGATATTCCACAATACATTTTTCAGCAAGATAATACGCCCTGCCACAAATCGGGAGCTGTAATGCGTTGGTTCGAGGAAGACACAGTGGAGGTATTGGATTGGCCGCCACAAAGTCCCGATTTGTCGCCCATTGAAAATTTGTGGCGTATCTTAAAAACTAAGATCACGGAACATAAATGCCTGTCAAAAGCAGAATTATCAACAAAAATTCGCGAAATATGGGCTGCAATACCACCGGCAGAGTGTTACAATTTAGTAGAGTATGCCTCGACGAGTGCGAGCTGTCATTAAGGCCAAGGGCGGAGCGACAAAATATTGATAAATTGTACTATATTACTAAATAACACTTTGTACATAATTTTCACAACAGTTTTATTTTCCTCACCTCTCTTTTGACTAAACTATATAAACTATATATGTATGTATGTACATAAATTCGTAAGGTGTCTAATACATTTGAGCATGGTTGTATATATATATATATATATATATATATATATATATATATATATATATATAATATATGTGTGTGTTCATAAACTCTGTAAATGTTGAATATCATCAAATGCTAACATCCGACTCTGATAAAGCATATTCACTTCCATCTAACAACTTTGAAAAAACTAAAAATCTCTAATAACAGTATGAAAACTTATTATTTACAATTACGGAAGAATTTGCTAACATCGAATGCTACAGAAGTTTTCATACATTTCATTTTTATAAGTTATTTCTCTATTGTAAGCCATAAATCTAGAACAAATTCGGTAATTTCTCTTCATAGTATCACGTATTTGTGAAAATAAGCATTTGATGCATTTACAAAGATGAGTTGTAAAAGTAAACATATGTTTGGTAGTATGGTCGAGTTAAGAACATTACACAAAGAAAATCCTTAGACCAAATAGACAAATTTATGGAAAAATCGTATTCTGCAGTACTAAATGAAACATAAATATTCGAAAGATTCTGAAACTGTTGAAATTGTACTAATGAAACAGGCGTACAAAGGTTCTAAAGGAGTGCGAGCAGAAAGCTATTACGAATGTAATGAGTTAAAACGCATGAACTGAGAGTAGCCATACAGATGGAATTTGATACTTGAAACAAAATGCATTAAGAAAGCACAAAGAGAATTTGAAGAAAATCCGGATATAACGGAAGAATACCACGTAAAAGATCTTTCATTAGCGACCGACTTACTTATATACCTACATGCTCTATGCTTTACAATAAATTTACGCAACGCGCATTGTAGTCGCAGACTACAGTGCAGTGTGCACTTTGTCATAAGTTAATATTGAACCTCCTACGAGAAAGACCATTTGTCATTGGAATAAACGGCAAAGGTTTACGGAGCTTTCTTTTTTGATGAAAACACGAACAAGGAACAAGCCAGTTTTGCAGCATCTTAAAATATAGTACTCCAGTCTATATTTTAGAATGGTGCAAAACTGGCTTGTTCCTCAGATGAATGAAGATTCAGAAGATTGCATTTTCTAACAGAACAGAGCTCCACCCCGTTAACATCTAAATGTTCGACATTTCCCGAATGAATCTCTACCTCAAAGATGGATAGGTTGCATAGGGAATGAAGTCCTGGCACTTTAGTTCTGGCCAGCGAGGTCTTCTGATTTCGCACCCGGCGGCTTTTTCATGTGGAAATTCGTGAAAGATGCAGTTTACGCTCCATCTATTCCCACAAATTTAAATGACCTAAGAAACAATATCACAGCTGCTGTGAACTCAGTGACGCAACACATTCTTTATCGAATGTGGGATGAATTCAGCTACTGTCTAGATGTTATCCATGCAGCCCAAGGAGGGCACCTTGAACAACTATAAAATTTATGTATGTGTAATTAAATGTAATTTACATAATTCAAATACAATACAAAGTTCAGGAAATATAGGCCATAGAAATCGTGTTCACCTTATATATATTACGACAGTCTGATAAAGGCTGAAAAATAATAGATGTTATTTTAGCGAAATAATTTGAAAACATGAACTCTTTATCTCTTTTGATAAAACCATGTCCGAAAATGCAATTTTTTGTTTTACACTAAAGTTATAAAACTTGCTTATAATTTACGGTTTTAAATTAATATTAATATAAAAACTATACTCATCTAAACTAAATTAATCATTCCATTTTGTGAATTAAAATTCATTCGTAAATTTGAAAGAATATTAGGAAACATTTTTTACAAAATCAATATATATATATATATATAAATATATTATATATATATATATACATAGAGTTACTTCGAACGTCATCGTAATAAACAGATTTGTTTCTAACAAACTTATCTTTGAAAGTTCCTCTTCTCGCAGATATTAAATGATGGAAAGGAAACAGCGTTATCTGCAATTAGACTTTATGTAGATTAATAGTTGGATTTCAGACACACAAATAAGGAGCATTTATAAAAATGTTCAAAGTTTTAGTGCTGTTTTACTTTCTTGTACTTGCATGGTTGACAAAAGCCACAGTTTATAAAGAAAAAATTACAGGTAAGTGATTCTTAACTGCAGATTAATTTATAAATCGTTCCGGAAACGCGAAAGCTAATGAATAAGTAGATATTTAAAAAACATCTTGAAAACTACTACAACAATAGTTTTGAGATTCTCTATACGCATTCCGGGAAGTTCGGAATGTAATTTCGTTTTTCTTTCTCGCAAGAGTTGTATTTTAGTCTACTGTCATTATATATTTTCAAGTTCATATTTCAAGATTTATTTGTAAAGAAAAAGATTTTGATTCTTTATGTTTGGTCTTTTTGTCATAAATTTTAAAAATGGAAATGAAAAAGAAAAAATCTGTGCGGTAATAAAAAGCAAAATATGCCTATAATGCATATTTTGCTTTTTATTATCGCACAGATAAGAACGCAGTCGAAATAAGGAAAAATTTCTGTGAAACGTATACAAAAGACTTGACAGAACGCCAGTACCAAAACTGATTTCCAAAATTTCATTCTAAAAATGTTGATGTCAAGGATGTATCTTGTTCTGAAAGGTCAATTTGTTGACGTCAACTGTTAAATGACTTGGTTTCATATCAAAGCTAGATATTTCTGTTTCACATATTCTCAAAGAAAGAAATTTGCTTTGTCTTATTGATGTCTATAATTTTCCGTTCAAATGAAAAAATGATCTATATCTGAAGTATCATACATCATTATTGGGAATGAAAAATGGAGCAAAAAAGATAAATCATTTCGAAGCTCTTCGAAAGCCGATATTCATAAAGAAAGAGATGCCCTCTGTTTAATGGGATGTCGATGGAATTATTTTTTGGGTTTCTACCAATCAAATCCACAATTAATTCGGACGCGTACTGCCACAAATTGATTCTATGAAACAGAAGCAACATTGCACATTGACTAACAAAAAAAATATGATAACGCTAGTTTTCATACAAGTTTGATGACTCGCCTGAAACTAATACAACTTGAATTAGATGTACTATGGCATCTACCATACTCAACAGATTTAATAATCGCCGTCCTTGACCTGTTTTGCTGTGTGAGACGGCGCGTTATCGTGCTATCAAATCACTTTGCAGTGTCTTCGGACCCATTCTAGATGTTTTTCTATCAATGCATGGTTCAAATTGATAATTTGTTGTCGGTAGGAATCAGTATTAACTGTTTCACCAGATTTCAACAGTTCGTAAAACACCACTGGCCCCATCAAACAGAGCATTGTCTCGCGACCAAAATGATTTGGCCTTGGAGTCGATGAGCTGGCTCCACTAGGTGTTTTTTTTTTTTGGGTGCTTAGGGTTTCCGAAATAAATCAATTTTTCATAACTCGTCACTATTCGATGCACAAATGACTTCCGATCATACCTTTGAAGCAGCATTTCACACACGATTTTTCGATTTTCCATTTGCCTGTCATTCAATTGATGTGACATCCATTTTCCATCTTTTGGATTTTTCCCGTTGCTAGTAATTGGTCGCTAACCATTTCTTGGGCCGCATTTAACGCTTCTGCCAATTGTTTTTAAGTTTGGGTTGGGTCTTCATCCAATAACTCCTGTAGTTTTGTATCTTCAAATTTTTTCGGTCTACCAGAACGTTCTTTGTCTTGCACATCGAAATTACCACTTTTGAATTGTCGAAACCACGTCTCACATGTTTTAATGATTGGAGCATGCTAACCATAAGTTTTTACCAACAAACCTGACTTTCAGCTCCTTTTGCTTTCGATTAAATGAGAAAAGTAATGCGTACTGCAAATGCACTTTTTCAGACACGAAACTCGACATTTTCAAAGAGTGTTACTTTCGCTAAATATAACATGTATGGCTTTGAAGCTTAATATCAGTAGAATAAAATGACATATGTGTCAAATCATAACATTTCATACTTAAGCCTAGCGACATCTGTTAGAAAAACCGCTAATGACTTTCCGGTACACTTGGTAAACTATTTTGAATTGCTACAAAATTTTGTTTTACCTTCACTGGCGTATATGAATTTAGGCATATATGTATAGGGAAAATAAGAAATGTTTTTCGATCACTGTCGTATGAAATAAGATGTCGACAGGAAGTGAGGATGTCAAATTAAATACTTTATTTATATTTCTGTCAGATGCAATAATGTACAATATATCTAACCTGTAGACCTGTAAATAACAAATATAAAAGCTGCCTACGTAGGTTACCTAAATGTAAACTGACAAGGATGATGAAATAAATACCGTAAATTAGTTGTTAGAACAATAACAAATAACCGCGGTAAAATACAAGAAATATAACAATATCCGAACCGTAGAAAAGACAAACTTCGTAAGTCGAAAGTCAAAACAGTATTTTATCTCTATTATACGTGAGACATGTGTGAATAATACACATGCCCTGCATACGTCTGTTTCTATTTTGTCACGTTTTCTTGACAAGATGTAACTCGTAATTCTATTAGAAAAACGTACTTTCTTTCTTCAACACATATGACTACCAATGAATTAGACAAATGCCGGTATATGTTCGTATTTTGCAGCGTTACTGACACACCGGCAAACTTTGATGGTTCCAACTTTATTTTCAATAGGATGGTTGCCCTACACATTCAGCAGAATTAATTAAAGAATGGCTTGATCATAATTTTCCCGGTGTATCGTGTTTCTAAACAAAATACATTAGCCAGTTCGCTTACTGGATTCTCCTCTCGAAAAATCGTGTGGAGGAGTATAAATGAAAATAACTAAATACGGGCAGTAATTAGCGAAATAGGAATTGGAACGTTAAAAAACGTATACAGGCAATTTAGATACAGAGTAGAAAAGAGAACAGAGGCGAGTGAGTGAGTGGCTAAATAAATTTTCTCAATATTAAAACAAATACAAATTTTCATATGCGCAATATGTAAGACCATTGTAAATCATTTAATTTTTTAATAAAGAAAATCCTTAAAACAAAAAAACAAATATTAATAGTCCTTAGATTATTGCAGAAAATCCATGGACACTATATAAAAATTCCTTAATTAAACGTATAAGTCATCAATTTAAACAAAAAATTGCAATTAAGAAATTTAAATTAATTTCAATGGTTCTTATTTAATGAATTGCAGATTTTACCAAGTGTGCGACCGACATATCACGCTCCGTGACCAAATACACGAAATTCTACAAAATCGATGAAAACAGACGGCCGGAAAATAATTCTTTATCAATCGACTTCCATTTTTCCACATTGGGAAAGAGCGATGCTCATATCTTGTTAGCAGAAAAAGACGTATTGTCTATTTCGGATCCGGTTTACGAGATTGTGATAGGCGCGGGTTCAAACACGTTCTGTGACATAAGAAGAAAGCAAAAAGCTGAAACGAAAATCACATCGAAAGGTCGCGGCGAACTATCTGCAATTGAAATTCAGTCATTTTGGATACATATATGGAAGGGTAAGTATTGTTATGTTACACTTTAATAAAAAAGATATGCATAGGTATCAATGTCAAATTTTTTTATTTTCTAGCTGAATATTGCATAAACTTCATGTATTTACAAGTTATATTATACATGCTGATGAATAAGAAACGAATACGCAAATTTATCGAATCGCGTCATTGTCAGAACTACATAATCTCGAAACTTAGTCATTGAAATGTTATATTAATCATAATTAAAATTTGATAAGTTTGGAATGCAACAAATACTAATGATGTTTAAAATTAGCTTTGTATATAACACTTGCGAATTACAATGCTTTCATGACTTTTAAAATACACTAACGTTATTAATTAATGTACAATTATTATTCGAGTATTTGAACATCGTTCCATATATATATATATATATATATATATATATATATATATATATGTATGTACATTACTTTAAAAGTTTTTATACTGTACTATAATGTGCATATATATATATATATATATATATATATATATATATATATACACTACAGGCCATAAGTGAGGGCAATTTAAAAATTAGTTTTCGTGCAGCATTTGTCCGAGTAAGTTGCAGTACGAGTATTTGAGAACAGACGTAAAAGTAACTTATAAAAATGCCGAAAAGAAAGGAACTTAGCGCAGAAACTCGTAGTTCTATAATAACGCTACATGGTGAAAAATTTTCACTGCGGCAAATAGCCCAAAAGTTAAATTTATCTTATCTCGCGGTGCAAGGAACAGTGAAACGATATTCACAAAGTGGATCATTACAACCAATAAAACGTTGCGGAATGCCAAGGGTAACTACCAGACAAGAGGATTTGCGCCTAAAAATACTATCAAAACGAAATAGGCGCCTCACAGCTCCTCAGCTTCGAGCAGAGCTGAATGAAGGCCGTCGAAAGCCGGTGTCACTGACTACTGTAAAACGACGTTTGACAAAGGCGGGACTACATGGGCGCATTGCAGCTCGAAAATCATTATCGAATCCACGAAATCGTAAAGAACGGTTACAATGGGCCCAGGACCATCAACACTGGGATATGGAAATGTGGAAGCAGGTGTTATGGCCAGATGAGTCAAAGTTCCAAGTGTTTGGTAGTAATCGACGAGTTTTCGTTCGAAGACAAATGGGTGAAAGGATGTTACCCGAATGTGTAGTGCCAACTGTTAAACACGGGGGAGGTTCTGTGCTTGTTTGGGGATCCTTTTCCTTTGATGGTGTCGGAGATTTGTATCGCATTTTAAAAAAAGAGGGGTACCTGAAGATTTTGGAGGAACACGCAATTCCGTCTGGATTAAGGTTAATTGGTGAAGGTTTTCACCTACAACATGATAATGATCCCAAACACACTTCCCAACTTTGTAAAAACTATGTGAATCAAAAAGAGGAGGAAGGGGTGCTGATAAATATGATTTGGCCACCACAATCACCCGATCTCAACCCTATCGAATTACTGTGGGATGAATTAGATAGAAACGTGAGAGAAAGCTGTCCACAATCGCAGAAACAGCTTTGGGAGCAACTTACAAGGGTGTGGAATAATTTACCAATGGATACGCTCCAGAAACTTGTATCACGGTTGCCTAATATTTGTAAAGAAATCATTAAGCGCAGAGGTGGATACTTCGACGAAAGTCGAATATGATAAGAAATTCTACAGAATATGTTGAAATTATTTTATTTTATAAGGAAAACTGTTCATTTGTCTAGTAGATATAGTTTTGTAGAAATATACGTTTTGTTTCACTAAGCGTGCAAGTTTTTTTTAAATTTCATCTACTGATCCCTCACCTATGGCCTGTAGTGTATACTACTTCATAGCAAACCTTAAATAAGTGTAGTATTCTTTTCACGATGAACTCATTTCAACAATAAATTTTAGTGAACTGAAATTATCAGGGCAAAATTTTTATTAAGAACGATCTATTAATAATAAATTCACTTCCTAATTCGCTTAACTTCCACTACGGGGCGTGAAGATGTTTGATGGCATTAACATAACCTCACATAACCTAAATTTTCAATTTCAACCTATTCGAAAATAGGCGCCTAAAAATCCAGTATAACATTAATAAATAAACTGACTTAAATTTTCGAAAATTACGTAGTGTGTGTTGGCTTTTATACAGAAATATAAAGGAAAATTTCCAAAGAAAGGTTTACACGCAACAAAATAGTAGTGTACTCTGTTTTTTTAGATGCCAATAGTGCATATATCATATCATTTTACATACATCATTTGCTGAAAAATGTATATACCTTTTAAAATGAATATTGAAGATTTAATTCTTGTAAGTAACTACCTATGTTTTTTTTAATCAAGTTACGACTCACTACTTACATGAAATGTATTTTGTTATTCGTTAACGAATGTATTTAGAATGTAAGTCAATTATTAAGAAGATTGGAGGATCTTTCTACATCCCTGTCTGAAACGTCAAAGCACTTTTGTCTGAGAGATTACAGATTGCAGTTAGAACAAGACGCTGTCTATAATAACTGCAATCTGACTTGTGCCTTAAAGATCGACTTTATTTGGAAAGCCATTCAAATACAAACCTTATATGGTCGTGATTTTACGTAAGGATCTTGGCTTATGTGCCCCTAAAATACAACTCGTGCAAGAATTGAAGCCAAACGACCATCGTTTGCGTCGAATTTTTGCTGATTGGGCTCATCTGAAACTGGCCAAAGATGAGCATTTTTATCAAAGAATTGTGTTTAGTGATGAAACTCATTTCTGGTTAAATGGCTACGTCAATAAGCAAAATTGCCGTATTTGGAGCGAAGACAATCCTCAAGCCGTTAACGATTCACCATTACACCCATTAAAATTGACTGTTTGGTGCGGTTTACATGCTGACGGCATCATCGGTTGTTATTTCTTTCGAAATGAGGAAGGAGCTGCCGTTACGGTGAATGGCGAGCGCTATCGAGCTAAGCTGACTGGATTTTTGTTTCCAAAAATTAATCAGCTAAACATCGACATTTGGTTCCAACAAGACGGCGCAACTTGCCATACAGCGCGCTTAACAGTCGATTTATTGCAAAATCAATTTGGTGACAACTTTATTTCCAGAAGTGGTCCTGTTCACTGGCCCCCTCGTTCGTGCGATTACTTTTTATGGGGCTATGTTAAGTCATTGGTTTATGCCGACAAACCAGCAACTCTTAAAGCATTGGAAGCCAATATTCAAGCCACCATTGACGCCATACGGCCAGATTTATTGGAAAAAGTGGTCAAAAATTGGACTGATCGAATGGACCATGTAACTCGTAACCGCGGCGGACATATGCCGGAAATCATATTTCAAAAATTAATGCCATGAAATTATCTACCAGATTATAATATAAAAAAATTCATTCCATCAATAGGCTAGCCAGCTACTTCTTGCTAACGTACGTAATAATTTTCATGTTAAAAGCTGAAAAATTGTTAAAATGCTAGACTAGCCTTTTGAGATCACGCTTGAGCTGAATTAAGAATTGAAATAGCTTTAAAAACGATTTATTTAAAAACTAAAATCACTTTGTTATTGACTGGTTAAATATTGTTAGAAGTGCAAATTTAATACAACAAATTTTAATGCTCCTCTAAAAAATCTGCAATATTTCAAAAACTAACATGTTTCTCTTGATCAGACAACCACAACGATTAATATATTTTAATAATAACCCGTAATAAACTAAATTTGTGAACTCTTATTAGAGTCTTCTATTACAATTAATTTAAACTGCAGTTTTTCCCTCGTGATGAAAAAATTCAGAAATCCATCTTTAATTTAAACTTCTTAATTAACTTATTTATAGTTTCGGAACGGAAACTATAATACATCTACCATAACATTCTTGACAAAATTAGATTCTCTTTTGCACCAACTTTTAACTAATGAGAACGGTGGATGAGACCAATGAAGGAATCTTCTTGAAAACTTTTTCTTGAATTTTCTGTTCTTGTTATATTATATTAAAATTAAGTTCTACTCACCAGGAATCTAAAATTATTCGCATTGCTTTTTATTTAATGAATTATAAATTTTACATCACTATTATAAGTAACGTAACTATCAAATTTTTGTATACAGAAATAAGAATCGATATTCATTGTTAATTATAACTTCTTTGTTTGTTTTGTTTATTTTAAAAACGTTTAATTTAAATCGACATAAATATTGTTAATTTAATAATTTTTTGTATATCTTAAATAATAAATTAAAATATATTTCAAAATAGAAATGTCCACTATTTCATATTTATGTATGTATATGTCCTCGATTAAAGACTTGGGTGTGAGACATTACGAAAAATGTACTTTTTCTGATTATGTTCATAATATGACAGTTGCGGCTTCCAGATCTCTGGGGTTTATAATTCGTACATGCAGATATTTTGACAATATTGACTCCATTAAAACTATTTTCTTTGCTTGTCGAATGAATTTTTAAGTTCATCTGTAGAGATGTTCTTCAAGAGAGCTGTCGACGCCTTTTTAATTGCTTCGACGTCGGCATAACGCTGTCCTTTCATCGGCAAGTGTAGTTTGGAGAATAGATAGAAATCGCAGGGGACCAAATTCGGCGAAGATGATAAATAGTTGATGGTTAAAATGCCATTTTTGTTAGAAAATCAGTGATAAGCGTCGAGCGATGAGATGGTGCATTATCATGTAACAAACGCCAGTTACCATTTTCACGATACTGAGGGCGCACACGACGAATACGCACCAAATGAGGCTTCATAACACCAAGATAATATACAGCGTTGACTGTATGACTAGTTGGTACAAACTCTTTGTGCACTTTGCCTTTTCGAATCATAAAAACAAATTAACATTGTCTTCACCTTTGACTTCTCCAAACGGCGTTTTTTCGGTCTTTTCTCGTATGGATGCTTCCATTCAGAGCTTTAACGCTTGGTCTCTAGATCATATTGAAAACAACACGTCTCATCGCCAGTTAAAATAAAATACCTGCGTTTTTTGAGCCTGATAAAGTCTGCACAATGTTGAATTCAGTTAGCTTGTGTGGTACAAACCTTGCACAAATCTTTCTCAGTCCTAAATGCTGTGTCAAGATGCGACGAATTCAATTATTAGAAATATTTAATTCCATTCCCACGTATTGCAACGAGAATTTCGGCTCATTTCTGATCAATTCACGCACAAATTCGATGTTACTTTCCGTAACCACAGATTTTTTTTGCACCAGAATGTTCGCCGTCGTTTATGACCTTAAATCGTTTGTACCACTCATACACACTCGTACGTGATAAACACGCATCACCATATACTTGTTTCATCAAGTTAAAGGTTTCAGTAAACGAGTTTTTGAACAATGCCAAATACACACTGTTACTTTATGCGCAATTTCTCTGCTTCTAATGATATTTTGACATAACATTGGTGAAAGATCTACCTTACCGACGCATATTTTTTTTAATAGATGGCGCCACTAAGAATTACTATTTAAAAAAAGTTCTGTTAACAACTAAAAGTAAAGTTTATATTATAAAGTGTTCAGCTTTAACTCTCCTTTTGCTTAAAATTTTGCATATAACTGTATATCAAGAAAATTGTAGGTTTAAAATATTATTATTATAACTATATTTTAATTAAATACATAATAAATAAATATTGCGAAATATTATGTACTTTCATTCGTCTACACTTGCTTGGCTTTCAGTGACATGAAGAGGGAGAATTTCTATTAGTTCTATAATTTTGTTCATAAAATACTGTTGCCGGGTTTTTGAACGCAATGTATAAGAAAAGTCGTTTCCTGGTCTGTAGTAGAAAGAAAATTAAAATTTATCTTATATTATTCTAGATGGCCTCGTCGAAGTTGGCAGAGAGACCGAAGAATTAGCTTTTATGTCTTGGAGAGATCCTGAGCCACTTAATTTGAAGTTTTTCAGCTTTAGTTCATGGACCGGAGTTGAAATTAAATGGTTTTTCGATTGCAAGAGAAGTATCACTAAAGTATTTACTTATTTTCTGACTGTCTGTTCTCTTTTATTAATTTATTATCTTTTTCGTTAATGATACGGGTTTCGCATTTTTGTTATGCAGTAATTTCATGTTTTACTGATTTAAACAGAAGCACTATCAAAATGCAAAATGCTCTAGTAACTGGTAACCACACAATAGATATATGTATATTAAACCAGATGTGCAAATGTTGCTAGTAATTTTTACTGGAATACGTCAATTTACAAGGCAACGAGTCTTCCAATAAGAGGTTTCATTTTGATATGTAAAAAAAGGTATTTTTAAGCGAAATCATCGGATGTCTTTTTAATTGTAAAGAGGAGGGTATGCCATTAATAATGGAAAACAAAATATTATGGCATTTGCATCGTTAGAAGCGGAGAAATTGCGCATAAAGTAGCAGTGTGTTTTTGGCGTTGATCGAGAAATGAATTTAAATCGTTTACTGAAATGTTTAGTTTGATGAAGCAAATGTATGGTAATGTGTGTTTATCACGTGCGAGTGTGGTATAAATGATTTAAATACGATCGTACGGATATAAATGATGACGAACATTCTGGTGCAAAAAAAATCTGCGGTTGCAGAAAGTAACATCGAACTTGTGCATGAATTTATCATAATGAGCCGAAATTCTCATTGCGATGTGTGAGAATGGAATTAAATATTTCTAAAGATATAAATAACATTTACAAGAGACAATTCTGATGCAGCTATATTGACATTATTTAAAATCCCTGAATATATATGGTTTCCGGTAAAGTACCGAATATGAGGGGAAATTACTGAGTTTTCTAGTCATGCGCTATTATTTGCCTGTGCATTAAAATAGCAGTACCATAGCTGACAGCACTAAATACAGACATATAAAGTTCTGTCTGTTGCAGAATAATTCAATAATTTTTTAATCGTCTATTTCTGTTGTAATATGGGCCGAAAAAACATTGTTCGTCTGAAAAAAGAGCAATTATATTCAATCTACTTAATAGAGACAAAAGCTACAAGTTTATACAAAATTTTGTTTCTGAATTCCTGATACGCAGCCCAGTCTCACCGCCAAAAATTTCAAGTTGTTTTGAAAAATTTATTTTCTTCTTCGTTCGAGAGTCAAAAATTTTGTAACCCACTTCGCTGAAACTTTCCTCATACCTACTTTTTTGTTAATTTGGTTCAGATATATTTAGTGCCTAAGTAATGGCAGAAACTTTCAAACGACGACTTTTAAGAACCGGTATTTAAATTTTCATGAAACATCAGATTAATTACGTTCGAAGACCTTTCGCTTGAGTCATCTTCCATATATTCACTAGCCCATTGAAACTGTTTTTACCAATATTTCTCTTTAAAATATGACGAAACCTCATCCTCATACACAACAATCATTCGTTCCTTAATAGTTTAAGAATTGTGTTCATTTGTCAAAAATTTGATGATTCTGCGAGTTCTAATTTCACAATACTTATTATTTGTTAAAACACTTTATAAAGCACAAAATAATGAACGAATTGAACTTTGATATATTCATAAGTAAAAGCATGTTATCGCTATTGAACGTTGCACCACACAATTAATTGTTTCTATCATGACTGGGTACATTTTTTCTAGTTTGTCTCGTATATCAATAAATGTTTTATTATTTATTTAAAATATTTATTTTCCAAATTCAATATTCCAAGTTGATTTTGTTGTGTGTTATGTGATGAAACCTTGTAATTGAAATAGTATTCGTAATGTTTAAAATTAAAAATTTCTAAAGACCGTCACTTGCAAGAGATAAAAACATTAAGGGGTAACAGTAACATTAAGACTTTAAGTTGCTATCCAATCGGGAGCAAAGGTTTTCTGCTTCTGGGTTTCCGGGCTGGAACCGCGTCACTAGTATATCTGCCGACGTTTCGTACCCATTTGTATGGGTACGAAACGTCGGCAGATATACTAGTGACGCGGTTCCAGCCCGGAAACCCAGAAGCAGATAGCATGGACCACGACCGCGGAAGTCTACGTACCAAATTAGGGAGCAAAGGTTGTTTATTTGATTACATATATCAATATGTAAATTCACCTACTAATAAATCCAAAATTATTTTCCTGAACTTTATCAACTTATGTTACTTGTATAAAAGATCTTTATTTATACCATATTACCAAATTCCACGAATTGTAAATAAATTACAATAAATAATTGTAATTACTTTAATCTAGAAAACATTCGAATGTGCAATTGCTAGTTGATAAACAGAATTAACGCAACTGCCAGTTAAATGTTTTTAATATAATTACGTAGTAGTAAAATAATAACAAATGCAATCTAATTACACTTCTAATTTATCTCTCAAATGTCCTGTAATACAGTTGATATCAAATGACGTAAAGGAAAATGCATTATCTATCATTTAAATTTGTATGGTTAACAATGGAAAATCATTCATAAAATAGAAACATATTCGTAAACATGTGCAAAGTTTTTTTCTTAATTTGCTTCTTAGAATGTACATTTCTGACGAAATGTAACATTTACAAAGAACATCTTAAAGGTAAGACTCGAATTTATACACACATACATATTCTCCTCGACTTCTTGTTTAACAAATTGAAGATTTTATTGACTGATTTAGCAGTAGGCTCTTGGTGACACATTATGAATATTCTTAAAATAATTGAAATAAAATTCAGCTTTAATTGTTTCACAAATTTATTAGATTTCTCTAACATATGTTTCGGTAAAACAGTTTCCCCATTACCACAGAGACAAAATGGCGAAATTAGCGTAGACACGAACTATATATGTACTTATATGTATGTACATACCTAATTATGTTGGTATTATCCTTATGTATTCTTCGAAACATACTGTCAAAGATTAGGAGTTTAATCAATGAAGGTTGATATATAACCCCTTTCCACGTTAATTTTCGTATTCTGTACACGTATTTCGACAACTAAGTTGTCATCATCAGTAGATAATTAAATTTAAAAGAGGTGAGTTGTTTAAATCTAGAGTAACAGAATTGAATTTATTATACTTATTATTCATCTCCATGCATTCTAAGAAATTTAGTTTAATTTTTTTGTGACATATGTGAATTATTTCCAGTTTAAAAGCATTAGGTACATTATGGTTCGTTTCTATTAAATGTTTACGAAATTAAAATCATTTCTTTGGTATATTAGGCTTCATAGATATTCTTTTGTTTTAATTTTGAATGTTCTCTCCCTGATTGGCTAGTATACACACTATTACATTCTGGGCATTGAAGTTTATGAACACCTCATCTCTCCATAGGATCAGACAGGGGTAGAAGTAAAACATACGTAGGTGGTCCCAGAAGTACCCGACTTAACAAAGAAAAATTTTGAAAGGAAATATATTTATTTTTCTTATATAATTTCCTTTCAGCTATATACACTTTTCCCAGCGATGTTCAATAAGTTCGACACCCTTTTTATAATAAGAACTGTCTTGCTCCTCAAAACAGCCATTAACTGCCGACATCACTTCTTCATTGTTGGAAAATCTTTGACAACTGAGCCAAACACGTGACGAACGGAGTTTTAATGACTTTAATCCATTGTAATCCTGCGGATTCCATAACAGTTTTTCATCTCTCCACTTCTGTGCAATAACATATTGCCTTTTAATAAGTTTTATCATATATTATAAGCTAAGAGTAATTTACCATATGTCCCGTGCCCTTTATTGACAATGTACTTGAAGTTTCCTCCTAAAAATAAATACTTTTAAAATTTTCCTATTTTAGTGCGTTTAGTTAGAAGTTTTACCAAGGAAACATATTGAGGTATTAGACTTAAATCTACGTTGATTATGTCTAATTCATTTAGAACAGGCCTAGTGAATATGCTATAGTTTTCAAATAAATCATGTTCTAACTTCTCTGTATTTGTTAGTATTAACGTCGACCCCTAAAAATGTTAAAAATTATTATTATATTTTAATGCCGTGCTTTTAGAAACTTCAGTAGACGTACGAGGGTGGTCTCAGAAGTACCCGACCTAACACAGAAAACACAAAAATTTTGGAAAGAAATATATTTATTTTTCAACATAATCTCCTTTCAGCTCTATACAGTTTTCCCAGCGATGTTCAATTTGTTCGATACCCTTTTTATAATAAGAACTGTCTTGCTCCTCAAAATAGTCAACAATTGCCGATATCTCAGACTCCTTCATCGTTGGAAAATCTTTCACCACTGAGCCATTTTTTTTCAAGTTTGGGAACAAAAAATAATCCGAGGGGGTTAAATCTGGCGAATAGTAGCAATTCAAACTTTAATTCATTAAGTTTTGCCATTGCAATAACGGATTTGTGAACTGGTGCATTGTCTTGATCAAACAACACTTTCTTCTTAGCCAAATACGGACGTTTTTGCTTGATTTCTTCGCTCAAACGTTACGATAAGTTCGCATAATACTCGCCGTTGATAGTTTTTCCTTTTTCAAGATAGTCAATGAAGATTATTCCACGCGCATCCCAAATAACTGATGCCATGACCTTGCCTGTAGATGTAACTGTCTTCGCCTTCTTTGGAGCCGGTTCTCCCTTTTGAGTCCATTGTTTTGATTGTTCGTTTGTCTTGGGTGTGAAGTGATGGACTCATGTTTCATCTATGGTTACACAAAAATTCTGCTTTGTTGTTATGAAACTTCGCTAAACACTCAATTGAAACATCTTCACGACACTGTTTTTGCTCGAGTGTGAGCAAACGCGGCACCCACCTTGCACACAGCTTTCTGATGTCCAAATTTTCAGATAATGTGCAATGTACGGCACTTTTTGAAATGCCTACTATGTCTGCCAGCTCGCGCACCTTCAGTGACGATCATCCAGTACCGCTTTGTTGATTTTCTTCACCATTTCTAGAGTCGTCACCTCATTTGGTCGGCCAATGCGATGCTCGTCTTGGCAGCTCGTACGGCCTCGTTTAAACTCTGCTACCCAATATTTCACTGTTGTAAACGAAGGAGCAGACTCGCCCAGAGTAAAATCCAGTTCAGCTTTTATATCGGTTGGTCTGAGGCCTTTCAAATAAACGTATCGTATCACGTAACAATGACCAATTTTTTCAATTTTTACAAATTCACTGAAATCTTTCACTATTGATGGCTGTCAAACAAATACTAAACAACGTGGCACCTTCAAACTTGAAACTTTATAGATTGTGTCCTTTCTAATACAGTCATATCTTTCAAACAACTACCCCCATCTCTAGGTCAGGTCGGGTACTTATAGGACCACCCTCGTAAGTGAAACGTTTCACATCATATCTGAACAAGCCTCTACCTGTACGTCAATTACTGGTAATTTAAAGAATTGATTATTTTACCCCCTCTTACAGGGTAAAATATTTTCTTTATTTGTTGGTTTAAAAACAGGCACATCAATATTCAAGCTTATTTATATTATTATTTATTATAATGTTCATATTCGCACATATTATGGTAACTGAAAAATGATTTATAAACAATAGACACGAATTTAATCAATCAGTTGTACTAAGCAAAGGATATATTAATTGAATATCGTGCAATGTAAACGAAGTCTATATACATACTTACAAGACACGATATGAATTGATATCCACTCATCTCTCCCTTCATTTATTTCAAGGACGTCAGCTTTCTTTTTCTTATTTCACACATTTAGAGTTATATATAGGCTTTTTCTAATACTGTGAAAAACAACTCTATACAATTTTCTTTGTTGTTCATTTTGTTTGATCTCACTTCTCCTATGCAAGTCTTGACAACATTTCATTTTTTTAACATCATACAGCTGCTTTTCATTTATATATTGGGTCTGGGAAAAAGTTCGTGGCGTTTTTTCAGTAAAATTCAACTGGTCCCCGCATGGCGCGTGGACGAATTCATTTAAACCGAATATGCTCCATTATTATCGACAATGTTTCGCCATTTTTTTGGTAGATCCATGATCCCATCGGTGAAAAACTTCTGTGGTTTCTGGTCGAAAAACTGAATCAAGTAGTTTTCACAGGCTTCTTTTGAAACCAACTTAATTCCATTGAGAGAGTTCTGCAGAGATCGAAACAGATGATAGTCAGAGGGTGCTATATCCGGACTGTAAGGTGGGTGCATCAAAACTTCCCAACCAAACTCTCTCAATTTTTGACGGGTCATCAAAGAAGTGTGTGGTCGGGCGTTGTCATGATGGAAGACAACACCTTTCCTATTAATCAATTCGGGCCGTTTTCTTTCAATCGCCTGGCGTAATCTCTCTAGTTGTGCACAGTAGAGTTGAGAATCAATCGTCTGACCAGTTGGAAGTAGCTCGTAGTGGACGATTCCCCTCCAGTCCCACCATACACACAGCATCACTTTTTTTGGCGTCAATGTTGGCTTAGCGAACGCTTGTGACGGCTCACCATCCTTTATCCACGATCTTTTACGCTTCCGATTATCGTACGTAATCCATTTTTCATCTCCGGTTATTAAACGTTTCAGAAACGGCTCGATTTCATTCCGTTTCAGCAGCGCATCGCAGATGTTAATTCGGTCCATCATGTTTTTCACGCTCACCTCATGAGGAACCCATACGTCAAGCTTTTTTTTGTAACCAGCTTTGTGTAAATGGTTCAAAACAGTTTTGTGGTCAATGCCTAGCTCCATGCCAATATCGACACTGCTGAAATGCTTATCTTGTTGGACTTTTTCAAGAATTTCATCAGATTTTTCAGTGATTGGACGACCGGAGCGTGACTCATCTTTCACATTGAAATTTCCAGAACGAAAGCGAGCGAACCATTTCCGCGCAACAGATTTCGATAAAGTACCTTCACCGTACACAGCACAAATTTTATCACAAGCCTGCGCAGCGTTCTTCCCCTTATCATAATAATATTGCAGAATATAGCGAAATTTCTCATTATTCTTCTCCATTTTCAAGTGCGAATAACTTTCCAACCACTGCACCGATTACAATGTTTCTACGCTCAAACTAACGTTCGGAAGGTCATCTAAAAAACGAGCCCTCGGTGGTGTCGCTGTGACTTGTTGTTCTTTAGTTATCGGCAACCAATGCCATCTATCGGGAAAAACGCCACGAACTTTTTCCCAGACCCAATATTTACAGATTTTAGCAAATGCATGACTGAAACATCCCACTCCGTAACTACATACACTAAATTCTACGAAATAGATCATAACGAAAGATTAGGGAATGATACTATACTATTTGATTTTCATTTTTCCGTGCTGGGAAAGAGCGATGCTCATATTTTGTTGGCCGAGAAAGAAATATTAACAAATACAGACCCAGTTTATGAAATTTCGATAGGTGCTGGTTCAAACACTTTCAGCGACATAAGGAGGCTGCAAAAAGCTGCAACCAGAATCAGGACGTTTAAATCGGGGGAGATGTCGGTAAACGAAATCCGCTCTTTTTGGATACACATATGGAATGGTAAGGAAATATTTCAAAGAATAATCAACATAATTGATATTGTTAGTATATCATTAGTATCTTGCAAGATCTAGAAACAAAATTTATTTACATAAACTTTTAATAAAAGAGGTCGATTTGACCGAGAATCAGATTCGAATCGAAAAAAAATAAATTCAGCATTCAGTTTTTATTAGTTTTGCACATATTCTCCTTTTACTTCAACGCTCTTGGACTAATGATTCTGAAGCGCCACTTTAGAAATGATTCTTCTCAAGATTCTCAAAATACTTCTTCGTTGCTGCAATAAGTTCATCCAACCGAAACTACTTTCCAACGAAGAAAAGTTTAAGAAATAAGTCATTTGAAGCAAGATCTGGCGACTAAGGTAAATGAATCACAGTTCTAAAATCACAATTTATTAAATTTTTGCAAACAACTTGACGGGCGTGATAAGATGCGTTATTGTGATAGGGGTACAACTTTTTAAGATCCATTCTAAGCAGTTTTTCAGAAATTTCTTTCAAGCAAAATAATCTTTGAAAATTACTATAATCGAAACTAGCCAATACCTTATTCGCCGATGGAAGTGACTAGGTTTTTTTGCAAAGCTACCACGACGTATCCACTGTTGGGAATGTTATTTGGATTCAAGACCAAAGTTGTATACCAGGTTTCATTAATTTTGACGGAGGTGTTCCGGTGCGCCCAATTCGATATGTTGTTGCAGTTTCTGATGGTGCTAGTCCAAAATAATCTTCGGTTCTTATATCATCACGTTTACATTGCGTAACACAGCGACAAATTATAATTCTGAAAGAAGCAATGTTTCAGATATGAAAAAATATATGATTGCAACCTGATAGGAAGTTAATGCATTTTAAGATTTTCAAGTCGTCCTGACAAAAACTTTCCTAATATTCCAAACTCACTGCCCATCAAATCATCCTCTTATAAACATTGTTATGCATACATCTAAGAATATTTAATTCCATTTTTAAATTTGTTTTATACAAATTGATTGGAAACATTTTTTCCCTTAACCAAGATAACCTTTGCAACACCTGAAATATTTTCAATAGACTGTCTTATAAAGAGCCAAGCCGTTAATGGATGCACTTTTTCCCTTTATCAGACAAATTGGGGAAAGTAATTTCTGAAAAGCTCTCAGGGATGACTCATAAAGAACTCCTCTTTTGTGACGACCACGCACTTCACGCTAGGCAAGCTCTTCACAAACAATTGGATCAATCAGGATCCCATTCGCCAGATCTAGTCCTAAGTAACTTCTACTTATTCTCCGATCTCAAACTTTTCCTAGTGGAAAGAAGTTTCGCTCGCGTGAAGGACTTATTGCAGCAAGTGAGCAAAGTTTTGAGGATATCAATAAATACCATCACAAAAATGACATAATGTTAGTTCCAATCCATTGAAATTCAAAGAGGACTTGCTTGAGAATAATAAAAAACTTAATGCCCTCGTTTCTTTCAATTCGAATTTCACTTCCTGTCAAATCAACTTCATATACACTATCGCTCATAAGTATTTGGTCACCCTTGTTTCATTACAGTTTCTATAAAAAAGTTGTAATTATAAAATTTATTCCTGTAGTAAGTAATAGTTTTATAGTAAACATTAAAACCTATAAAAGCTTATTCAAAAATAATTATGCGATTACCCCAATGAATGATAGTACTCTAAAAAAACTCCAGGTAGAATAATTGCACTTAACGGATTAGATCTATCAATTCTTGGAAATTTTCTATTGTCAAGATTTTATTTTAAGGCAGAATGTTATTGTAAACTATTAAGTATTTATACTTGGATATTTTGGCAAAATTGCAGTTCGTTTTTGCGAGGTGCTCATAGTGATAACGTCGTGTGTTTCGAAGAAGTTCAATCGGTTTGAAATGCCTAAACGGAGTGAATCGAGTGTAGAAACACGATCGTTTATAAGCGCATACCATAAAACTAGCAAAAGCAACCGCGAAGTTGCCTCAGAACTTAAATTAAATCAATCCACCGTGGGTTATATAATAAAAAAAACACCGCGAATGTGGATGTGTGTTGAGCAGAACTCGAAAAGGCAGACCAAGGGCAACAACATCAGCAGATCTTGCAATGGTGGTAACAAGCAAGAGAAATAGGCGAAAAGCAGCCCCAGAAATCACAGCAGAAATTAATGCTGTTCATTGAAAACTCATAAGGGTTTCCACAGTTAAACGGCGACTAAAAGCAGCTGGTTTTCATGGACGAATTTTAATGCCGAAGCTGTTTCTACGCAAGCAAAACAAGCAAAAACGTTTAAATTCGGCACGCGATCAACAAAATTGGACCAAATTCGAGATTTTCAGTTCACGAAGACGTGTTTTCGTGAGGAGGTCTATGGGTGAGCGCGCCCGGGAAGAATGCCCCTATTGTTAAGCACGGTGGAGGTTGAGTCATGATATGGAGTTACTCTTCTGGATCAAATGTGGGCGATCTAAAAAAAAGACAGTATAAACGCAAATTAGAGGAAAACGCAATGCTCTCTGCAATTAAAATTTCTGGTCAGAATTTTATGTTCCAACAAGATAATGAAACACACCATAAAAGTTCTGGTGTGGCCTACCCAGAGTCCCGATTTAAAGCCCATCGAGTTGCTGTGGGAAAAACTTGATCGAGAGGTGAGAAAATCGGCCCCCACATCTGCTGCTAATATGTGGAAGAACCAGAAAGAGGCATGGAGTAAAATAAACCCTGAGACATTACGAAAATTAATCGAAAGAATGCCTCGATTGTGTGCTACAATGATTAAAAATAAAGGAGAGCATATAGATGAGTCTAAAATTTAGTTAAATATATTATACAACAATTTATTTTAGATGTAAAAATATATATTTTTGACATACGTAAATAATAAAAAGATATTAGTATTTCAATTTTGATTTTTGTTACAATTTGCGGGTTAAATGCGAGTGAACAAATACTTATGAGCGATAGTGTACATGCACAACAGACTAGAAATTAATTGACGGTGTACATTTTACCTTTGTAGATGGTCTAATTGAAGTAGGGAGAGAAACCGACGAACTGCCTTTTATATTATGGAGAGATCCCGACCCGCTAAATTTGAAATTTTACAGTTTCAGTTCATGGAAAGGAGTTACAGTCAAATGGTTTTTTAATTGCGAGAAAAACATCACTAAAGTATTCACATATTCTTTTAATTACATATTCGGTTGTTAATTAAAATACTAACGTGTTATCTATAAAATACGAAGAATTTGCTGTTAGATTTTAAATTTTAAAATTTACTTACCTACACGTCTTTACCCTTAAATCTAATAAATGATAAATAAACAATAGAATGCAAGGATGAGCTGAAAAATCTGTGGAATGAAAATGAAGAAAAAAATATATAATACCCTGGCGCTTGGCATTTTTGAAAGTGATCAATAAGAAGAATACTTTTTGCATCCCAAAAAAATGGGAACAATTACCTTTCCTGCAAATGGAACGTCTATCCGCCATCTTTGTTGGGAGGACAACAATTGTACCGCTACTGCTTAGATTTTGTTTCGGAAATGTAATACTGAAACCAAGTCTAATTTGAGACGGCGTATACAAATTTATCTTGTTTTTCGAAAACGCTTCAACCACTCACAATTTTTCATCAAAATATCGTGGAAAGCCTCTTCATAGCCAACGTTTCATTCAAAATGTATGTTGTGCGTTTTTTATAGATGTTGAGTCTCAACTACCTCAAACATTTTCAAACGACCTTCTTTTAAACCCATACAATGCACTTTTTCAACAATTCCTGATATAGTGGCAGATTTCGGACGTCCACTATGTGGTACATGTTTAAGAAAGATCACATTTGACCTCACAAATCCATTTATCAACAATGGAAAATGAAACGGTCAGGTTTTTTCGACTATCCTTCATCCTATTATAAATATATGTTGTTGATAAGATATCACCATCTAATCCATCATTCCATGGACTTTTCGGCCCACCTTCGTATATAATTAATTTTGTTAACAGTGACACAGATATTTTCTACATACTCGTATAAGGAATCACAGAATATATTCTTCAGCTTACTAAATAAATAATTAAATAACGTTTGTTGATACGTCTCTGTTAACTGGTGTTGAAATTTATGAGAACCAAGTTGCAGAGCATTTTAATTGTATTTTATAGTGCTGCTGTTTTAATTGCGTACAATTAATTGCCTCTATCACAAATAGTAATGCATTTTTTTAAACTTTTGTGAATTTTATATACTTCGGAAACGAATAGAAGTATTATCAATATTTAAAGTACTTTCAAATCATGCACAAATTTGCTGCTCTTGATATGAAGTCTAATATGTAAGTCACATTCAAAGGCTACCAATTTAATACTGTTCAGTACAAACGGAAATTTGTGTATAATACGAGGATCGATCCAGAAATAAGGTTCCCATAATTTTTACAATAATACAAGATCGATTATTCTCATCAAAATTTACATCGTTGGATAGAGGACACTTAGCTCTATTTTTCTACATAATCGCCATCTCTTTCTAAGCATTTTTGTAGACGGTGTTCCAATTTTTGTATCCCCGTGTCGTAGAACGTTGCCGCCAGCCCGTTCAGATAGCGTTTCACCTCTTCTTTGACTTCATCGTCGTTCTGGAAGCGTTGCCCACTCAAGTGTTCCTTTAACTTGGGGAACAAGTGATAATCACTAGGCGCGAGGTCCGGGCTGTAAGGTGGGTGGGGCATGACAGTCCATTCAAAGTTGGTCAAAAGTTCCTTGGTTTGACGGAAGACATGAGGGCGGGCGTTGTCGTGAAGCAGCGTTACACCTTTTGTCAGTCGTCCTCGCCGGCGGTTCTGGATAGCTCGCCTGAGTTTTCTTAGTGTTGCAAAATAACTGTCTGAGTTGATTGTTGTCCCAGGTTCCATGAACTCGATCAGCAGTATACCCTTGCGATCCCAAAAAACAGTGGCCATGACTTTGCCAGCAGAAGGACTTTGTTTAAACTTCTTTGCGACTGGTGACCCTGAGCGACGCCATTGTTTGGACTTTTCTTTCGTTTCGGGCGTGAAATGAAACACTCACGTTTCGTCTCCCGTAACAATGGAGTCCAACAATCCTTCCCTATCTTCTTGACACTTTTGCAGAAATTGGCGAGCACAGTCAATGCGTTTCTCTTTGTGTTCGACTGTCAGCATACGCGGTACCCATCGAGCACAACACTTGCGATACCCCAATTTTTCAGTCAAAGCTCTTTGAACTGTACCGTAAGAACTCCCAGGAATCCGAGCAACAAGTTCACGGACGGTGATCCTCCTGTTTTCAAGCAGTTTGCGTTGGACCATCTCGATCAGCGCCTCCGAAATTGAAGGTCTTCCACTCCGTTCTTCATCGTGGACTTCCTTCCGACCAGCACTAAACGCCCTGCACCACTTACGCACGTGTTGAATGGTCATACATTTGCCGCCATACACCTCTGTCAACTGTCGATGAATATCCACGGGTGGTGTCTTTTTCGCGTGCAAGAACCTAATTGCGGAACGAATCTCGCACACGGCGGGATCAGCAATGGGCACCTCCATCACGGACGGCTACTGAGCCAAGACTGAGCGGCGTAGCGAAGCGCGGCAGGTGGGAATCCGAAGTAGGGAAACATACCTACACAGCGGTGTTGCCGGATTTCGTCTCACACCTGCCCGTGCGGCTGGAGTTCTTTGGGAACCTTATTTCTGGATCGATCCTCGTATTTAAGGCTATTCAGATTTGTATATCTCTTCGACAAATGAACAATTCTTACTTTTTTATTCTCTGCATTTTACTATTTTACAATTGCACAATATGTAAAGGTGCCATTAAAACTTTCGCAAGATTATATTAGTCGCTGAAGCATGTTTACCAAACATTTAAAAAATGTTAAAGTAAAAGATTACTTCAAGAACTACTTACCAAATAGGAAAGTATTTTAAGTAAATGCAACAGTCGTTATTTATATGTCGAATGAAAGCTGTTTGGTGTTTAAAATAAAACTATAATTTGTTAATGCAAAATCTCCTTTGTTACAAGGAAGAAAGGGGACTTATTAAAACAACAAAATAACAAGTGAATATATAACGTAATGAGAGAAATGTACGTATTTCTCAGATGGTAGTAAAATCACTTATATCGCTTTAATTGCCATTCAACAGCACATCAACAAGATGTGTGCCTATAAGCACGACTTAATTTCGAAATGAAGCGAAGTTAATCAAAACTACTGCAAAAAAGCCAGTCAAATAGTCTGGTTTTGTCGACAAGTTTTACGGTCCTGGTCTTGGTATATATGTGTATATATATATATATATATATATATATATATATATATATATATAGTGAAATATTCGATAGCAGAGTTTAAACGAGGCTGTACGAGCTGCCAAGACGAGCATCGCAGTAATGGACCAAATGAGATGACGACTCCAGAAATAGTGAAAAAAATCCACAAAGCGGTACTGGATTATCGCCGACTGAAAGTGCAGTACGTCACATATTATCTGAAAATTTGGACATGAGAAAGCTGTATGCAAGATGGGTGCCGCGTTTGCTCACACTCGAACAAAAACAGTGTCGTGAAGATGTTTCAATTGAGTATTTAGCGAAGTTTCACAGCAACAAAGCAGAATTTTTGCTCCGTTTTATAACCATAGATGAAACATAGGTCCATCACTTCACACCCGAGACAAAAGAACAATCAAAACAATGGACGAGGACCGTTTCATCTGCAGGCAAGGTCATAACATCGGTTTTTTCGGATGCGCGTGGAATAATCTTCATTGACTATCTTGAAAAAGGAAAAACTGTCAACGGCGAGTATTATCCGAACTTACTGCAACGTTCGAGCGAATAAATCAAGCAAAAACGGCCGCATTCGGCTAAGAAAAAGTGTTGTTTCATCAAGACAATGCACCAGCTCACAAATCCATTATTGCAACGGCCAAAATTAATGAATTAAACTTTGAATTGCTACCTCATGCACTCTATTCGCCAGATTTAGTCCCCTCGGATTTTTTGTTCACAAACTTGAAAAAAATGGCTCAGTAGTGAAAGATTTTCCAACGATGAAGGAGTCGGAGATATCGGCAATTGTTGACTATTTTGAGGAGCAAGACAGTTCTTATTATAAAAAGGGTATCGAACAAATTGAACATCGCTGGGAAAAGTGTATAGAGCTGAAAGGAGATTATGTTGAAAAATAAATCTATTTCTTTCCAAAATTTTTGTGTTTTCTTTGTTAGGTCGTGTACTTCTGAGAGCACCCTCGTACGTCTACTGAAGTTTCTAAAAGCACGGCATTAAAATATAATAATAATTTTTAACATTTTTAGGGGTCGACGTTAATACTAACAAATACAGAGAAGTTAGGACATGATTTATTTGAAAACTATAGCATATTCACTAGGCCTGTTCTAAATGAATTAGACATAATCAACGTAGATTTAAGTCTAATACCTCAATATGTTTCCTTGGTAAAACTTCTAACTAAACGCACTAAAATAGGAAAATTTTAAAAGTATTTATTTTTAGGAGGAAACTTCAAGTACATTGTCAATAAAGGGCACGGGACATATGGTAAATTACTCTTAGCTTATAATATATGATAAAACTTATTAAAAGGCAATATGTTATTGCACAGAAGTGGAGAGATGAAAAACTGTTATGGAATCCGCAGGATTACAATGGATTAAAGTCATTAAAACTCCGTTCGTCACGTGTTTGGACACCAGATTTAAGGCTTCATGACTACGAAGTAAATCTACAAGACGTAATCCTTTTCAGTAATGGATCGGTCTACTGCAGCGTCCTCTTAGATTTGCACACATGGTGTAATATGGAAAATTTGCATTTGTGGCCTTCGGACGTTCACGAGTGTTCCTTAAGTTTTCATTTCAACAGAGACAGTGATAAAATTAAGTTACAGTTCGTAACTGAACAGGAAAATTTTGTAAGTTTTTTATAGAACATTAAACACTTTTAGAGAAAGTCGTAAATGATGAAAATAAAATGGTATTTACATACTTAATTTGAATTGTTACACGGGCACACAGAACTTAACCAATTATTTAAGGTTCATATATAACGTCATTCCACATTAATTTTCGTATTCTGCACACGTATGTCGGCAACTAAGTTGCCATCAGCAGCAGATAATTAAACAGCGTCGCACCCGAAAAACTACGGCAAAAGTCCGTACGAAACAAATTCCATACACGATCTGTACCGTCGAAAGCCAAAACGCACATTGTCAAACAGGGTGTGTTTTGTTTCGTGCGGACCTTTGCCGTAGTTTTCCCGGTACGACACCGGTAACTACTGATAATGACAACTTAGTTGTCGAAGTACGTATACAGAATACGAAAATTAATATGGAAAGGTTATATATCAACCTTAAGAGATTGGTTAAGTACTGTGGGCCCATGTAACAAGTTTCTGATTAAACGATGTTATTAATCTGTGGGTATTATGTGCACTTCTTTTCTAGGTTTAGTTTTGTGAATTGTGTGCTGCTGACAATGATTATATTATATTGATGATGAAAATAACAAAACACGTTAAGACAAGCTTAACATGTAATATGGAGTATGAATATTGTAATCAAATTTTGTTAAAATAATTTTAAGTTGTAAACAATATTAATTATTAATGATTCGAAATGCTAAAAGATTTATTTTTTGCAGTTTACCCTGCCGTTAAGTTCGCAGTGGACAGTAAGCAATATCGACATTAAGTATGGCCAAAGAGAAGAAAGTCCAGACTCCTTGGATGAAGAACTACCAAGTGTAACTTTTCTGTTGACACTGAAGAGGACATCCAGTATTTACAAACTGATTTTTCTCACACCCTTCTTTGGTAAATTGATTATAATCATTCTTAATATATCTTGTAAATTTGTCCAGACAGTCCCTGTATTTTTTTCTTTTTTTCTAGTCAATATCTATTATTAGTCTGCTATTACTAATATTTTAAAAAGAGAAATAATGAATAAAAAATAATGAATAACATTATTATTTTTCTGTATCGAAATGATATAATAGACGCTACCAAGGAATCGTTCATTAATAACACAAATCTGCCTGATGATCCGTGATATCGGTGAAACATATATAGTAGATAGGGTGCTATTAATAATAGAATGATTCCTTTTAACATTCTTTTAATTGGCAAATAGCCGTTAAGCAGTGCGTCTGTCTTATACGCTCTAATAACATAGTTATTGACAAGCAAGATAGACGCGTTTCTCGCTTTGTCGTTCAGTATAGTGGACGACAGAGGGAGGCGCTTGTTATCCAATATCAATACGATTTCAACTATTTTTATTCCTCATAGGGTATTTGTACAGTACTCTCGGTTTGAAGTATAAGCTCGATATTGCGTGACACAGCCAGTTCCTAACAAGCAGGCCTAAAATTTTGTTACAAATTGTTGCTCACAACTACTTACTATTACTAAATCCGGTTATATGTTACTTTTTCTCATCTAATAAAATAACAACCGTTTCAGATAAAAGAAGTATTATGGGAGACAATAAAATGTTGCGAAGCTATTGATTACTTCTGCTTTCTCTATTAATTTGCTTTTTACACTCTCTCCACTTTTTCAGAATTTTTACCTTTTTTTGCCTTTGTAATACAACAATATTATACTCTAATTGTTTATTTCAGTTATCAGTATTTGTTCTTTGTGTACCTTCTGGGTGTCACCGTTCACTTACCTCAAGATAGTCCTATGTTGTGTACAACTTATTATGGAATCGATCATTTTGATAGCTATTTCTACTATTATTCCCGGACGATCTAATACAGTACCAGCTTTGGGTATGTACAATTTTGTGAAGGAGTTAACTTAGTTTTAATTTTTATGTGCATAATTCTTCACTTTCTCCTTTTTAATAAGATACATGTTACAAATAAAAGTTAGTCATTAAACCTCAAACTTACAGGTTAATTTTAACTAAGACTGTGATTGGTTAAATTAATCACTAAAGGTTAATGTAACCGCTTTCCACAATAACTTTCATATTCTGTATACGTATTTCTATAGTGTAAGTCTGGTACTGTAGTAGAAAGAAGAGGCCTGTTCAGGGACCGCCACCACCGCCCTGATGTCGCAATATACAGGGTATGACCAAAAACTTGTTAAATTAAATGTACGAGGTTCGGTCAAAAATGTTCAAAAACAAGATGGTGACCCCAAGTCAAAAGGGCCTTCAATTTTCAAAAAACAAGATGGCATTCAAATTTTTAAAAACAAGATAAGTGAGTCGAAAGGGTCTCCAATTTCCAAAACAAGATGACGCTCCAATTTTCAAAAGCAAAATGGGGGCAATAAACTTGGTGACTGTATATTATCTGGCAACTTAATTTTATAATTAAGTAAACCCAATAAATATCACGAGAAGCAAACAGAAAGTAATATACGTACGTATAAGCACACAGATTCACAATACTTACGCTTTGAATGTACTCGATGTAATGAAACACCTTAAATTCATACAGCCTTCTTGTTTAGTTCTTATAAAATTTTGTGGCTAAAAAATCGGGTGTGGCGGGGTAGTATTGCGTAATACTACCCCGCGACACCCGCCACACCCGATTTACCACTACTACTTACGGACTTTGTTTCTGTACGGGTTTCGACGTGGTTCTAGGTGCTACACTTTGATTAATTATCTGCTGATGACAACTTAGTTGTCGAAAGACATATACTGAATACGAATATTATTGTGGATATGGGTTATACGATATAGGAAATTCATTAATTTTGTGAACTGTCCCCAAAGTGTGAAGTACTAAATGCAGTCGAACAAAACGCTTTGTACGCAATGAGGTCTTACGGACTTGATTCATTTTCCGTCCATAAAATGCTTCATTCATTACTTTCTGATTAAATAGCTGTAATGATGTATTTTGTTTTTAACAAAAAACAACTTTTAGCTGTTCCGTAACCTTATTATTTAATTAAAGATTCTGCAATAACAAACACATATTTTAATTTTATTGCTAATCTTATAGTTATATTATGTTTTTTTCTAGTTGCCTTATATAGCAACGCTTTAATTTGTTCAACGATACTAGTTATAATTTCAATAATAGTTATTAATTTGTCAAGAAACGATTATGAGAAATATACCATGCCTGACTTTCTTTACTACATCCTAGCATCCAACTTCTTGCAAAATATGCTCTTTTTGTCCGCCAGCACACATGTGAGTTTGTCAAAAATACAAAAAAAGATATCTGAATTTAAATTTTTAAAATATTTTCAGGGGGATAATCATTACGCAAGCCTCTCCGAAAGTCCAACAAAAACGAGAAAAGACACCGAAAAATCTATGTGGATATTACTTGGAAAAGGAATCGATAGAATAGTCTTCGCCATATATTCAGTTCTGTTTATATACGCAGTTTCGCAAAAATATTAATATATATGAATTGTATTAATCTGTAAATGTACTTAAATAAAAAAAGAATAGAAATTTTAAACCAAATTTCTTTTTATGTAAAGCCAAAAAGCAAATAGAATGATTGTGTTGAAAGTACAATATTAATATTTGTTATATAAAAATAAAACGTTGGAGTAAGTAAACAAGTGAAATATTCTAACCTCCCACAAACCCATGGGATAGGACAAAACAGTGGAAATCTATAAACCGGAATTCGACAATTTTGGATCACATTAGGATTTAACATATAAATCCAAGTTCTTAATTTTAATTTTAACGAATTAAATCATAAAAATCACAATCATAACTTTTGAGGTTATAGCTCAAAAGAAAAGATAAAGTTAACAATCGAATGGTATAAGGATTATGTGATTAATAAATCTGTTTAAATCGATTTCGACCCGTTTTAATTGCCTTGATCTTCAATTCGGAGAAAACTTCAAGCTATCAGAACCTCAACGTTACACAAAATGATTGTAACCGTTCGTTAGACGTGTTGGCAATATTACTTTTATTTACTTTCTGAAGGTCATAGGGTCGGTATAAAAGCTTATGTCCTATTCAAAGAAAATATTTTTGTAATGGCTACACTTGGTTAAATTACAAGTCTCTTGCTTTAAATGAAAGTATGTATTTTTTATAATATATTTGAATTCCACAAGATACGGGGATGGTCCCATAAGTACCCGGCCTGACCTAGAGATGGCGGTAGTTGTTTGAAAAATATCACTGTAGTGGAAAGTACACAATCTATAAAGCATATGTTTCAAGTTTGAAGACGCCACGTTGTTTAGTATTTGTTTGGCAGCCTTCAATAGTGAACGTTTTCAGTAAATTTGTAAAAATGGAGATAATTGGTCATTATTACGTGATACCATACTTTTATTTGAAAGGCTTCAGTCCAACCGATATTAAAGCTGAATTGGATTCTATTCTGGGTGAGTCTGCTCCTTCGTTTACGACAGTGAAATATTGGGTAGCATCGCAGTGGTCGACCAAATGAGGTGACGACTCCAGAAATGGTGAAGAAAATCCACAAAGCGGTACTGGATGATCGTGGATTGATCGTTACTGAAAGTGCGCGAGGTAGCAGACATAGGCATTTCAAAAAGTGCGGTACATCGCATATTATCTGAAAATTTGGACAAGAGAAAGCTGTGTACCGCGTTTGCTCACACTCGAGCAAAAATAGTGTCGCGAAGATGTTTCAATTGAGTATTTAGCGAAGTTTCACAGCAACGAAGCAGAATTTTTGCGCTGTTTCATAACCATGTATGAAACATAGGTCCATCACTTCACACCCGAGACAAAAGAACAATCAAAACAATGGACTCAAAAGGGAGAACCGGCACCAAAGATGGCCAAGACCGTTTCATCTGCGGGCAAGGTCATGGCATCGGTTTTTTGGGATGCTCGTGGAATAATTTTCATTGACTATCTTGAAAAAGGAAAAACTATGAACGGCGAGTATTATGCGAACTTATTGCAACGTTTGAGCAATGAAATCAAGCAAAAAAGGTTGCATTTGGCTAA
The DNA here is from genome assembly GCA_031893035.1 of Dermolepida albohirtum. Classification (NCBI taxonomy): domain Eukaryota; kingdom Metazoa; phylum Arthropoda; class Insecta; order Coleoptera; family Scarabaeidae; genus Dermolepida; species Dermolepida albohirtum. Next base: position 54,704 of record JAVIWB010001212.1, read on the forward strand.
GAAGCAAGTGTTGTTTCATCAAGACAATGCACCAGCTCACAAATCCGTTATTGTAATGGCCAAAATTAATGAATTAAAGTTTGAGTTGCTACCTCATGCACCCTATTCACCAGATTTAGCCCCCTCGGATTATTTTCTGTTCCCAAACGTGAAAAAATGGCTCAGTGGTCAAATATTTCCCAACGGTGAAGAAGTGATGTTGGCAGTTAATGGCTATTTTGAGGAGCAAGACAGTTCTTATTATAAAAAGGGTATCGAACTTATTGAACATTGCTGGAAAAAGTGTATAGAGCTAAAACGAGATTATGTTGAAAAATAAATATATTTCTTTCTAAAATTGTTGTGTATTCTTTGTTGGATCGGGTACTTCTGGGACCACCCCCGTATATATATATATATATATATATATATATATATAAAATTTTTAAATAATTTTCTTGGTATTTTTGAAAGCGCTCACGTAACTTACGAATTCAGAATTTTTATTTTTAAAAAATATCACTGAAATTTAATATTCAATTTCCAGACAAATTAAGGGTATTTAGTACGTTTTTTAAGCGTTCTGTACTTACTAGATATTAATTAATTTATCGAATTAATTGATACAAATTCCAATAGTACACAACCCTTAACTTTTCAGTTACTTCTAAATATTTGCAAAAGTTAAATTCTAATCTATTCGAACTAATTAAATACTTATTGCATTTTACAGTTGTCCGTAATTAAGTAACAATAAAAGTGTTGAAAATATTTAACAAAAGGAAGAATGTGTGACTAACAGCGGTATTCTGTGTACAGATATATGTATTTGAAACATTTTCACTTAACAAAGTAATGTGCACTAAAAAACCTTTCTAGGCAATTCTAGCACAAATTATGTAAAAAGGCCTTTATAATTTAAAGGGAAGACTGGGTCAAAATTTATTCTACACCAAATTGAAAATAAATTTTTAATTTAATTTCAAATAAACGTGATAACTACATTAATATTTGCTGATATACATATTATAATAAGCTTATCTCTCAAATTTCCTCTAATAATATTGATATATAATGATGTAGAGGAAACAGTAATATCTATATTTAGTATTTTTAAAGATTAATAACTGAAAATCATTCGTGGAAAGAAGACGCATTTATAAATATGTTATCCAGAATTTTTATATTACTTCGTTTCTTAAGCTTTATACTGTTTGCAAAAAGCACAATATACAAAGAACCTATAACAGGTAAGTGTAACATTTATTTGCATATTTATTTCTGAACACGTTGTGAGAATTTCAAAATAAATTTATTTCAATAAAATTATATTTTTTCGGATTACATTTGTTAAGTGAATAACTTCGTTTGGTTGAAGTTATAGTCTATTTTTTAATGCAGAGGAGTAAAGTGAAAAGACCCAATTACAGTCGAAAATTTTTCCTGTTAGATTTTTGGGTGGAAATTTAAAAAATCTTATGAATATTAATCAAATGTGAGTTCATTGATATCGACAATGAACTCCCATTTGATTAATATTCATAAGATTTTTTAAATTTCTCTCCAAAAATCTAACAGGAAAAATTTTCTAATGTAATTGGGTCTTTCCAGTTTACTCCTTTGCATTAATAAATAGACTATAGCTTCAACTAAGCAAAGTTATTTATATAATTATTAATGGTAAAGAAAACTAATCAACGTAATTATATACATGTTTCTTTAAAAATGCTAAGGAATAGTGGAGATATACATACATATGCTATACATTTCTCCTATGTAATTCTCTATGTTTATGTCATTAACCTTTCATTGACGTGCAGTGTACAGAACTTGTTTTGCGATTAATATCCATTATTTATACGTGGTTTGTTCAAAAGAAAAGGTGAATTTTGAATTTTCGCGCGCTGTGTACATTCGATTATCGAAATTTTTTTTGTTATGTTGGTACACATGTGTTAGTCATATGTTGGCATTATCAGCCAATTTGGATTAGTAGTTTGTTGTCGACAACTGAAAAGCTTAGTCACGTTTGTGTGTGTTCTTCGATTTTTGACTTTTGAAAAAAATGGATCAAAGAATATGTATTAAATTTTGCGTTAAACATGGAATAAAGTGCTCCAAGGCACTTGAAATGTTGACTGTGGCATTCGGCGAGTCCACTTGTCTCAAAAAAGTGTTTTATAAGTGGTACAAGCGCTTTACAGAAGACCGAGAAAATGCACGCCAAGTTCGATCAAATGTGAAGGTTTGCTCACTATTTTCTTCGATTACAATGGCGTGGTGCATTATGAGTTCTTGTCAACAGGTCGTACTGTTAATAAGGAATACTACAAGGAAGTTATGCAACGTTTGCGTGAAGCAATACGGCTCAAACAGTCGGAATTGTGGAAAAAATCATGGATTCTGCATCACGATATTGCACCACCTCACACATCAATGCTTGTTCGTGATTTTTTGGCCAAAAACAACATCCTAATCCTGCCTCAACCACCTTATTCACCAGATTTGGCTCCCTGCGACTTTTTTCTATTCCCAAAACTGAAGAGACCAATGAAAGGAAAGCGTTTTGCCACAATTGATGATATAAAGTCAGAATCGAAGAACGAGCTGACGGCCATACCGAAAAGCGCATTTCAGAAGTGCTTCGAGGATTGGAAGAAGCGCTGGCATAAGTGCATTATATCTGAGGGGGATTACTTTGAAGGGGACAAAGTGGATATTGATGAATAAATAAATACTTTTCAAAAAAATTCAAAATTCACCTTTCCTTTTGAACAAATCACGTACTTATATGCTAGTCTTTATCAGTCTTTTTAAAGTCTTCAGTTCACATATACGCAGCGAAAATTACAGTTTAAAGTAATTTTCACAGTAATATTTGTTGTTTACATAGTAGCTAGCATATTTTTATTATAATTATTAGAATTGCGTGAGACACTGTCTAATTTCACTTTTAAGAGGAAGTAAATATTGAGGTGATATGTATGGAAAGAAGTGTAGGATCAGGTCACTCATTGTTGCTCACATGTTATTATATATAATAGATTATAAAATATAACAATTTAAAAAAAAGAAGCGTGAAAAACATAAAATAATGCAGGTTGTGCTAATTTTTGCAATTTTTTTTACTTCTCTTAAGTTATTACATTTGACGAATAAAAAATTTACAGCATTCTATAATAATAATTTGCAGATTTTACTAAATGTATGACAGAAGTATCCCGTTCTGTAACTACATACTCTAACTTCTACGAATTAGATCAAACTAACAAGCCAGAAAATAGTTCTTTATTGCTCGATTTCCATTTTTCCGTTTTGGGAAAAAGCAATGCTCACATTTTATTAGCCGAAAGTGACGTATTAAAGGACACAGATCCAGTGTACGAAATTGTGATAGGCGCGGGTTCAAATTCGTTTAGCAACATAAGAAGACTACAAAAGGGCGCGACCAAAATAACAGTGACACGGAAGGGCGAGCTGTCGGAAATTGATATCCGCTCATTCTGGATACACGTATGGAACGGTAAGATTTACATATTATTCAGAGAATAATGTATTAATAATAATAATAATAATAATCTTTATTATCCAACAGCAAATTGCTAATTACAGGATAATCTTATCAGTAAATATGAAAGGTTAACTAAAAATTATAATCATATATAAAATGAAAATTAATGTAACATAAAGAAAATAGACATAATATTTATTTATATCATATATGTGCATATACTCACATACATAAACATAAACATATAAGTTTACGGAAACTGAGGAGAAAGAAAATCAACAATAAGTCGGGCTCCAAAAAAAGAAAAAAAAAAAAGAGAAGAAAAAGAAAAAAAAAAGAAGAAGAAAGTAACATAATTGGTATTCTAGGAAAAAAACATCTCACAAAGAATGTGGCGAAGCTGACATAGACCAACATTACACATATCAATCTCAGAGCAGTATAAATTAACACAGCGACTCATTGAATGAAGAGGAGAACAAGAATGATGGCGAGTTCTGGGAAACGGAAGATAAAACATATGTTTAGCCCTAGTATGAATTGTTGGTACAAAGAAACTCAATCGACCCAATAAGTCAGAATCAACAATTAGACCATTTACAATTTTAAAAACAAATATTATAAGGGATATTATTCTACGATTATAGAGCGACATAGAGTCGAACCGACGCAAGAGTTCATCGTAGGAGTAATTATGAGATAAATATATTTCAAAATTGCGGAAGTACAAGACCTTCAAGAATTTTTTTTGGACACTCTCCAAGCAGTCAATGTATCTGAAGTACATTGGATTCCAGACAACTGAGCAATATTCCAGCCTACTGCGAACGAAAGCGTTGTAGAAGCTGGTCAAGGCAGAATTGGGAAGCTGGCGAGTATTACGAGTAAGAAAACCCAACAAGCCGGACGCATCTTTGCAGATGTTTAAAACATGGATGTTAAAATTCAACTTAGAATCAAACCACACGCCAAGGTCCCTATTTAAAGAGCAACGCTCTAGCGGTATTGTGTCAATGCTGTATCCAAACTCAACCACAGATTGAACTCTTGCAAATGTCATAGTCCTACATTTAGCAACATTGAGTTTGAGTCCATTCGACAAACTCCAGAGATGAAGCAACTCCAAATCCCTCCGCAAGGCGGAACAATCATCGATCGTGGCTATGGCGCGAAACAACTTAACATCATCAGCATACATTAAACACTTAGACGTCAAACGCTTAGGAAGGTCATCTACAAATATAAGGAATAATAGGGGCCCCAGAGTAGAGCCCTGCGTATTGTAGATTATTAGCATTCTTAATATTAATAAAAATTATTAATCCAAACTATTATTAATCCAAAATTTAAAAAAATGATAAATATTTCTTGAGTAATAGTTTACACAACTTCTTGAAGATAGACAAAATTTACCCTGAAAACTGTCGCAAAAATATACGAGGGTAGATGTTTATATTTCGGGAATAGCAAACAAAAAAAAAATTTTGTTATCTAAAATAGTTTTATTGCTTTTCAAAATATTCTCCTTGAAAATCAATGCATTTTTGCATTCGTTTATAGCAATCCGAAAAGGATTGCTGCCACTGCGAAGGCGGTATCTCAAAAATATGAGTCTTGAATGCCCCAAATATCTCTTCCGGAGTAGAAAACCGTTGACTACGAAGTTTATTCTTCACGCGTGGGAATAAAAAGAAATCTCAAGGTGCTAAATTAGAGCTGTACAGCGGATCGCCCATTAATTCAATGCTTTGCCCAGTCAAATATTCAATTGTGTGAACCGACCTGTGAAAGCTCGTATTGTCATGGTGGAGAATGATCTGTCGCTTTTGGTTTGTTTTCCTTATTTATTCAAAAACTTTTGCCAAACAAATAGTCGTGTACCATTGGGAATTGACCGTTCTACAACTCTCTAAACGCATGGTTGCCCGATTTTTCCGAAAAAACAGGCGACCATTTGTTCTGATGTGCTTCAAGCGCGAACAACTTTTGTTGGTTTTGGCTCATCTTGGAATGCCCACACAGTCGACTGCTGTTTACTATCCGGATCATACGTATAGATTCAAGATTTATCACCTGTGACGACTTTATAAATGTTCTGTAAAGCACCGCCATTGTATTTTTTGTGCATTTCTTGGCACCAATCGACTCGAGTCCTTTTTTGAACGGTTGTCAAATTATGTGGTACCCAACGTGAGTATAGCTTCCTATCGGCCAAGTGTTCATGCAGGATCTTATTCACGCTGGTGTCACTAATACTCAGAGATGCCTCAATCTCACGGTATTACACATGATGGTCTTGAATTATCAATTCAGTCATTGCATTAATGTTTTCTGACACAACAACATTTGTGGGACGACCTTCACGGAATTCATCGTCCAAAGAACGCCGTTCAAGTTTGAATTCGCTATACCAACGATATACTGTAGTTTTCGATGGTGCTTCACCACCATATAAAGAATTCAGCTCGTCGATGCATTCTTGTATTTTTGTTGAGATAATCCGTGCTGAAAGTTATGAAAAATAATTGCACGAAAATGTTCGCGAGTTAATTCCATTTTTTCGCTAACATAAAACTTTCAAGTTACTGTCAACAATAGAAATAGCGACAGGATACTAAAACTGTCAAGGTAAATATATTGTAAAAAATGACAAACTTCACGAATCATCAGATCGGAGGCGACATTAACAGTGTTGCCAGTTCCCGAAATATAAACGACTTCCCTCGTATTAACATCAATATGAAAATAGTCAATAACGACAACGGTGTAAGAGCAATAGTATATATTGTTCGGATTTGACTGACCTTCGGCCATTTTGCAGGCCGTACAGCAGCATTGTGATTGTAATAAAGGATAAATATAATAATAAGGGAAGAAAGATTAACATATTATATACTTCATAAACGCAATATAATTTTATTTAAGTTATTATAAAGTGAATATTAATCATTAATTTTTTATTACCACTAAGTAAATACACATAATGAAAATACCAATAAAAATATTAAATGAAAATAGAAAAATTAACTTTGGAAACAAAAATGTTGCTTTGAATATTCCAGCTTCATATAATATATTGTATTATACATGATGTAATAAGAGATAAAGAAATATCTTATAAAAACGAAGTATACAAAATAAATATTTAGCAAATGCTTTTTTAGTTGTAAATAATAAGTTTTCATATTGTTGTTGAAGATATTTATAGTTTTCTAACGTTGCTAAAAGGAAGTAAACGCGCTTTTTCATAGCCGGATGTTCACTTTTGATGACATTGAACATTCACGGAGTGTACGAATACTTTTATGATGTTAAAATAGAAATCTTAATAAACACAAAAATACTTTATTAACCAATGTAACCGGTAATATTTCTAAAGTACTTTAAATAGATTCAAACTCCTTCCTATTAATTACTCATATAGGCATTGTTACTTATCTGTTCGCCTTTATGGTTGGATGTTATAATACAAAATTTTCTTTTTAATAGATACCATGACCAATATTAACGCACATTAATATAATAGCCTGTATAAATCTTAAATGACTTCTTCACTCTTTTAGAAAATTATTACGTTTATTAAATAAAATATATAACAAATATCATTAATATTCTGATATTAATTGGAGTATATGGACTTTTAGGTGTAAATGGGTGAATACTGTTAAGTCTTATACGTCTGTAACAAAATTCTATTACTAATGGGTTTTGAGCGCACGAATGAGTCAATAAATAAACTATAAATGGTCTCCAAAATTCATAAACTATTTTTTAAAACAAAAAATTATCAATATTTTTGAATTCCTCGTCTGTTAATTAATAGATATTCACAAATACGTATTTTTAATCGTCGTAATTAAAATGTTATCTCTTAACCTCCATATATTTTATATTTTTTCTGGTTTTGTCTTAAATGTAAAAATTTTATTTTATACTTTAGTTTGAATTGAATTAATTCATTCATGTGTCCTTGTCTTTTAACACAAAGGGTACTAGGGAAGTTTTGCATTATGACGCAACAATGAATCGTAGGAAGCTGCGTGTTGCTGCATGCTGAGACATGTTTATACGTGCATAACAGCCGCCGCGCCATGTCGATGGGCTCAGTTATTCATGAGCAGTGAGAGTGTAAAGTGCTTGCGATGGCATCGTGGTCACGAAATGAGATAAGGGCAGTTTTACGTTATAATTTCGTGCGTGGTTAAAACATAAACCAGTGCTTCAAAGAAATGACTCTTGCACTAGGTGGTGCTTGTCCACATCGCACAACGATATTCAGCTGGTATAGAGAATTCAAAAGGGGATGCTGAGAGGCCGGGAAGGCCACGAATGTCAGTTACGAAGGAACACGTTACTACCGTGAGGAAAATGCTTGGCGAGGACAGGCGAGTGACCTATCAACAGATAGAGGGTACTTCAGGCCTAAATGCACCAGAAATTCGTTCAATTCTGCATGATCATTTGCACGTGAAGAAACTTTGTTCTCGCTGGGTGCCGCATCGACTGACCGAAGAGCAGATGACCCGACGTGTGACTTGGTGCCGGGAGATGCTAGAAAAGTTTAATAAGGGACAATCTCCGTATGTGAACAACATTGTGGCAGGTAACAAGACTTGTCTGTACTATTACGATGTGCCGACCAAAGCTCAAAACAAAGTTTGGGTCTTTAATGATGAGGACACACCCGTAGCTGTCAGAAAATCCCGATCTGTAAAGAAGAAAATGACGGCTGTATTTTTAAAATCGAGTGGAATTGTGGAACGCGTCGTTTTGGACACAGAAGACAGTCACAGCTAAGTGGTATACTGAACGGTGCTTGCCTAAAGTCATTGGATCTATGAAGTGTCTGCGGCCAAAGTCAAGAATGGACACCTGGTTCCTCCATCAAGATAATGCTCCAGCTCACCGCGCCAAAGCCTGCGCCGAATATTTGACCACGACAGGATTGAAACTTGTCGAGCACCCTCCCTACAGTCCAGATCTTGCTCCCTGCGACTTTGCACTGTTCCCGCATGTGAAAACGAAAATTAAAGGGAGGCGATTTTCTAGTGATGAGGACCTTCTGCGGGCTTGGGACAACGAGTGTGCTTTACTCCCTAGTGTAACTTGGCAGACCTGGCTTAAAGATTAGTTTCGTAGGATGGAGAGGTGTAGTAAGTGTAGAGTAAATTACTTTGAAAAAATTAAATAAACAAAGCTGTATTGCAAAACTTTCCTAGTACCCTTTGTTTATGTTATATACAAAGCATGTAATAATTCCTACTTATAATTAATTTGAACCAATTTTCAACATTAAACTTAAATATGTTTCAGATGGACTCTGTCTTCAATCTATACACTCGTTTGTTTATTCAAATTCAACCTATTTGTTGGTGTTTCAACTAAAATTATCTTCTAAAACATATCCATATTCATTACTTCAATATATTCATACCATTTTTTTCTATCAAACTCTTAAAACGTAATCAAACTGTATTTCTTTTAACATACTCGTAAATCTATGTGTATTTTTTGTTTTAAAGATATCTCAGAAAATTTAGTCTTATTAACTATTATATGTATATATGTACTTACATTATTTGCATGACCTTGTACTATGATAAATAACAATTTATAAAAAATGTTTTATTATCCTGTGAATATTGATAACATTTAACTCAATGTCTATAAGTATTTAGTTTCAAGCATTATGACAAATTTTTACGTTTTGGCATTACAATTTAGTGTCATACTTTAGCAATATATATCTATCTGCCAAGTATTAATCTTGCTCTTTTGTAACTTATTTATATCATAATAATATATTAAGACTTACTTACCCGGATTTTTAGGAAAACAAAAGAAATATAATTGTTTATTATAAAGTCCAATTAGCACAAGTTCTAAATGCATATCAAGGGCTACATCTTTTTTGATGATCAGAGTTTAACATTTAAATTGCCTATAAGAAAATATATTTGTATCAAATTTAATGACATATTAATTAAAGAAAAAAGTAAATATTTGCGATTTAATAAAATATACTTGTGTGCCTATACTAATTGATTTCTTTAGTTTAATGGAAATTTTTGGTTAATAAAACACTGGCAATTTTGATGGAGCCTGTGGTTGATTAACTTAACCACTTTAGGTTGATATATATCCCATTTACGCATTAATTTTCGTATTCTGTATACGAATTTCGACGACTTAGTTGTCATCGTCAGCATGGAATAACTGCAACACAGAAGTATTATAAACTAAAGAGCAAATATGGTGTAGCAGATAATTAAAAAGTGTCGCACCTGAAAGCCAAAACGCAGAGTGTGCGTTTTCGGTTTCAACGGTACAGATTCTGTGCGGAATTTGTTTCGCGCGGGTATTTTGCCGTAGTTTTCCTGGTACGACACCGTTTAATTATTTGCTGATAATGACAACTTAGTCGTCGAAATACATATACAGAATACGAAAATTAATGTGGAAAGGGGTTATATATCAGCCTTCAGTGAATAATAAAACATTGTAAATTTGTATTTTCGTCGAGTTTAGTAAGTCACAATTAACCGTACGTAGGTTTCTCATTTACTTATTTACTTTATTCTTTAAATAAAACGCACAAGAACTTATTTAAAATTTTTCACATTTATTATAATATGTATTTTTATACGTTTTAAAAGTAGTTAAAAAGTAAACAACTTATTTATTTACACGGCCATTTTGCCAACCATTTTGCATACAGAGTTTTTTAAAAGTATCACTAGTGGGTATTACATTGTGGTATTACTTCTATTCACGCCTATTCACTGAAATATCTAGGCACTAATCCTAGTTAATATATTAAGCAAAAATCTAAGCAAGCATTTTATATTTTTAGATGGTCTAGTCGAAGTAGGCAGAGAAACTGAAGAGTTGTCTTTTATAGCATGGAGAGATCGAGATCCCCTTAATTTGAAATTTTTCAGCTTCAGCTCATGGAATGGTGTTGTCATCAAATGGTTTTTTAATTGCAAAAGGACTATTACTAAAGTATTAATTTATGCTTTTATATACAATACTATATAAGTAGTTCTTAACTCCGCGCTTTTAACTCTCGCCCTATGTTATCAAAAGTACAGTCAAATAGTATGTTCCACCAAAATCGAACTATTATGGTACATATTTAGGAACCAATAAAAAATTTAAGCAATTTTGTAAACGTTATTGTAATGCGAAAACATTTTCTTTCCGTAAAAAATAATGAAAGTGATTGATAAGGTGAATTTTTGTAGGAACTCGGTATTCCCATTGTTCATGTATCGAGCAAGGGAAAATGACATACACTATCGCTCACGGAAGTATGTATAGCAACTATATCAAGCAACAACAAGGGAAAAAAAATAAAAAATATCAACGAAATTGAACAAAAATTAATATTTATTGATTCTTTATATAATAAAAATGAAAATTACAATTCATTAAACTCATTCCTAATATACTTATATATTATTACTTTCTTTTCATCGAAGAAACCACCGTTCGCGGCGATTACAGCTTTTGTTATTCGGGGCATTCTTTCTATTAATTTTCTTATTACATCTCGTGTAATGTTATTCCTTTCTTTTTATAAAATATTCCAAAGTTTTTCCTTCGATGTTGGACATTCCTTTATAACTCTTCTATCGAGTTCATCCCATATAGTTCAATGGGGTCGAGGTCCGAACTCTGAGCCGGCCGTGTCATTACTTTCGAAATATTTTCATTTTTCTCCGCCACGAGGTAATTTTTACACAACAACGACGTATGTTTGGGGTCATTATTATGCATAAATTCAAAATTATTATTGATTAATCGCAGGCCTGACGGTAAAACGTGATTTTCCAAAATTGCTCGCTAATTCTCCTTTCTCATAATACCATCTATTTTTATCAAATCTCCCTTTCCGGCTAATGAGAAACAGTCCCAGACTACAACAGAACCACCCCCACGTTTCACCGTTGGAGCTATGCAATCTGGCAACATCTCGCGCCGATCGTCTAACGAAAATTCTTCTTTTTGCCCGAACATTTCAAATTTCGATTCGTCACTCACATTCGTTTCTGCTTATTTCCACGTCGCAATAATGGTTTCCGTGAGGCAACGCGACCGCGTAAAGTTGCTTCCACTAATCGTTGTTTCACTGTACTCACAGAAATTTTTTTAGTACGGCCCTGATTAAATTCAGTTGTTATTTCAGGTGGCGTTAATTTTATATTTCTTTTGCTAATTAATTTAATTCTTTCGCCGTCAGCTTTGGAAGTACCTCTCGATAATCCCGGCCGATTGCGGTTTTCCAGACTGCCAGACAACAGATATTTCAGATAACAGTGAAATACGAGGATAGTTTGACAAGTAGTGAGAAAGACACATAGGTGGCGCTTTAATTGGTAAAACAAGTGCACTGTAATTTAGGTTGTATATGTTTACATTCCGATATTTAGATAAATCGGTTGATTAGTTTATTTTTGACAGCTGATTGAAAAAGAAGCAACACGTCGTTTTGTTAAAATGGAAAAAGCAGAGTATCGTGCGGTGATTAAATACTTCATAATTAAGGGTATGAAAGCTACCGAAATAAAAGATGAGTTACGGGAAACATTAAGTGAATCTGCTCCATCATCCGCCACAATAAATAGATGGGTAAATGAATTAAAACGTGAATGATTATAAAAATCCATAATATTAATACGCAAGATCGACGACTCAAAGTGAGAGAGATAGCGGACATAGTAAACATTTCAACAGAACGCGTACACTACATTTTAACGAAAGAATTGGGCCTTTCCAAGCTTTCGGCAAGATGGGTGCCGCGATAGCTTACGACTGATCAAAAGTTTACTCGTTTGCGCATTTCCAATGAGTGCTTGGACCTTTATAAGCGGAATCCGGTTGATTTTTGGAGGCGATTTGTTACTTGCGATGAAACTTGGATACACTACAGTACACCCGAAACTAAACAACAGTCGAAACAATGGTTAGAACGTGGTTCTGCACCTCCAAAGAAAGAGAAAACCACTTTATCGGCAAACAAGGTGATGGCATCAATTTTTTGGGATTCAAAGGGCTTTTTGCTCATTGATTACCTTCAGAAAGGTGCCACAATAAACGGACAATATTATGCTGAACTTCTACAAAAATTAAATGTTGAGATTCGTGCTAAACGGCCAAGAATGACAAAGAAAAAGATTCTGTTTCACCAAGACAACGCTCCCTCGCATACCAGCACAGTTGCGAAGTCAAAAATCTACGAGTTGCATTTCCAGTTAGTACCGCATGCGCCTTATTCTCCGGATCTAGCCCCTTCCGACTTCCACCTTTTTCCAAAATTGAAAATGGCACTAGGTGGAAAGAAATTTTCGTCTGACGACGAGCTTATCATCTTCGTAAATGAGTATTTTGCAAGCCTTCTGGAATCGCATTTTAGAGATGGCATAAGGGCATTGGAGCACCGTTGTAATAAATGTATTGCTCTTTTAGGAGAATATATTGAAAAATAAAAATTATTTTATATTTAAAAAATTTGTTTTTCTTTTCCATTCTCACTACTTGTCAAACTACCCTCGTAACTCATTGGCACAGTTAATAAAAAAATTATAGCAATTTTCAACTAACTTTGATTTTGAAGCGTATGTTTTTTACAAATTGCTACAATAATAACAACGTAGAAAATTATAAACAAAAGTAAAAAAGTCCCATGTTTCCGCAAATATAGGAGTTGATGAAAATTTTACATAAATTTCTGATCGAAACTAAATTGTATACCAATATGGAACTATTCCACTTTAAAAAAGGTAATTCGTATTTAATATTTTCAGGGATCAACATTAGTATTAACAAATACACAAAGATTAGAACATGATTTACTACAAAATTACAGTATTTTCAATAGACCTGTACTAAACGAGTCAGACGTGACAGACGTAGATTTAAATTTAACACCTCAACATATTTCCTTGGTAAATTCTTAAATAAATCTGTTGAAGAAACGAATTAAAGATTTCTTTTTAGGACGAAACTTCGAGCCAAATATATATAAAGGGTTCAGGATACATGGTGAGATAATACTACTTCCATCATATTAAAACTGAAACGAAAAAATATGTTCTTGTACAGAAATGGAGAGATGAAAAACTTTTCTGGAATCCAAATGATTACAATGGAATAACGTCGTTAAAACTACGAGCGGTCCGTATTTGGACTCCGGACTTAAGACTTCACGATTACAAAGTAAATCTGCAAGATGTAATTCTTTTCCATAATGGATCTGTTTCTAGCAGCGTCGTCTTGGATCTACACACATGGTGTAATTTAGAAAGTCTGGATTCGTGGCCATTTGATACTCACACTTGTTCTTTGGGTTTCGATTTCGACAGGGACAGCGATAGAATAAAATTACGATTCTTAACTAAACAGGAGAATTTCGTAAGTTATTTTTGTAATAGGTTTGTTCGAAACTACGAACTCTGAGCGGTTCGGAACTGTTTCATGATTTGAAATTCGCATTCTACTGTGCACGTATACGAATTCGGATTCTGGATTTTGGTTTAGGCGGTTTGAACATGCAAAATATGAAGAATATTAATGTTAATTATTAATTTATGTTTTTTGTAACAGGCTCTCTTCGCTATTGCTTGATTTGTTCACTTCTTTATCAGGAAAATCCCTAGAGAATTAACTAGAAACTCCAAACTCAAACATTCTACCGAAACATTCTTGGAAAAAGAATAATAAATTGAATGCAAAATGAGTAACAAAAACCCTTGTCGATTCTTTAAAATATAAATTATGTAAAAGTGAAACGAAAGTACTATTAAGAATATATGCTTAGGTAACTATATACATGATAAAAAACAAAGTAAAAAAACTAGTAAGCGGGCTAGCTAACCCAAAGGCGGGAGATATTCAGACGTGTTTAAGTTCATGCATGTGCAGTACTATCTACAATTTTAATCTATGTTCTCTGATTAGAACTGCAAGAATAGTTCGGAAGGGAATTTGAACTATGAGTTCAAACGATAGTTTGTAGAGTTTGTAATTCCAGAATTACCCGTTCGAACAGTCTAATGTGCCGTCACAGTATAAGAGTGACCGAGAACTCAGTAACGACACACAGTGAAGGAGTAATATCGCATTATATAATTGCAGTCCAGATTGGTACATCATAATATGGAGTATAAATGTTGTAATCAAATTTTATTAACTTAATTTTAAAATATTAGTCAGTCTGAATGCTAACAAAACATTCTTTTTTGCAGTCTACCCTACCATTAAGTTCGCAGTGGACAGTGAGCAATATCGACATTAAGTATGGCCAAGCAGAAGAAAGTCCAGACCTTTTCAATGACGAACCACCAAGTGTAACTTTTCTGTTGACACTAAAAAGGACATCCAACATTTACAAATTGATTTTTTTCACACCCTTCTTTGGTAAATTGATTGTAATCATGCTTAATAGATCTTGTACATTTTTCCGTTATATAGAAAAATCCACTACTTTAGACGAAGACCAACCGTATTCACTCAGCGTGAACGTTGATGTGAAAACATGGTTTTTTACATTTGTTTGATTTATGACAGTTATTGATCTGAAGTTTATTATTATATCATCTAGAATATAGTAAGTTCATCTTTAAAAGCTCCAAACCAATTCCACAACAAGATGCGTGTTCTTCCATTAAAGAAGAATTTATAGTTGAATTTGATGGAGCCTGTTAACTTAATCACTGTTAACTTAATCACTGTTAACTTAATCACTAAGGTTGATATACGAGGAGGAGTCAAAAAGTTCCCGGAATTTTGTTTTAACTCTTTATTACCACAACATAGGTACACAGTCACTTAATCGCCTTCAAAGTAGGCGCCGTCTGAACACACACACTTGCTCCACCGCTCCTGTTATTGTTGGAAACAACGATGAAAGTCCTGTTGTGGTATCTTCCGAAGTTCAGCCGTCGCGTTGGTTTTGATGTCTTCTACGGTGTCAAAACGGTTACCTTTGAGGCCCTTTTTGGGGAAGAGCCAGAAATCCAATGGCGCTAAATCCGGTGAGTAGGGAGGTTGCCGGAGGACTGGAATGTTTTTTTCTGCAAGCCATGTTTGCACAACAATCGACGTGTGGGAAGGAGCATTGTCGTGATGGAGTGACCATCCTTCTTGCCATTTGCCTGGACGTTTTCTTCGAACTGCTTCCCTCACTCTTTTCAAAACTTGCACGTAAAAAGGACCGTTAACCGTTTGTCTAGCTGGTACAAATTCATGGTGCACCACACCTTCGTTACCGAACGCGTACACCCAAGTCTCGTCACCAGTAACGATTGTCTGCAAGAACATCGGGTCCTCTGTGCTTTTTTCAAAACATTCGACCGCCGTCAACTTCCGAGTTTCCATCTGATCCGGATTCAGCAAGCGCCGGACAAACTTTGCACTGACACGTTTCATCTTCAAATCATCTGACAGGATTGCGTGTATGGATCCATGAGAGATCCCCGCTTCTTGTGCCAACTCGTCGATGGTCATTCTGCGGTCTGCTCTGATTAATTGTTTCACTCGCTCGACCATTCCTTCGTTCCTGGAGGTTGAAGGTCTCCCACTGCGACTCTCGTCTTCCAGCGATTCCTGTCCACCCTTAAATCTTGAAAACCACTCGTAAACGGCTGTTTTCTTTAAAGAATCGTCACCGTAAACTGTTTGTAAGGCTAACAAAGTCTCTGAAGCACATTTTCCCAATCTGCACATGAACTTGATGTTCGCCCGTTGCTCGAACTGCGACATCGCGCCAACTGATCACCACACACTCCTACCTTCCGCTAAACTGCAGTCACACTGCGCGTTCAGACTTGCTCAGACTTGTCAGCGTCATAACTATGCACCATAAGGAATGTACTGTACAAAATTTATTGTGATTACATCACAACTGCCAAGACTACGATACAATTCCGGGAACATTTTGACTTCTCGTCGTATAACCCCTTTCCACATTAACTTTCGTAATTCTGTATACGCATTTCGATAACTAAGTTGTCATCATCAACAGATAATTGCAAAGTGTCGCACCTGGTAAACCACGGCCAAAAATACCCGTACGAAAACAAATTCCGTACGCGATCTGCATCGCGATGTGTACAGTGTACATTTTGGTTCTCAACGGCGAGAAAAAAAAGAGAAAATTACGTGATTTTTATGGTTTACATAATCGTCCATCTGAAAGCACTATTGGTCGAATTATTAAAAAATTTCAAGAGTCCGGTTCCGTGGAAGATCAAAAAAGTAAAAAATACAGTCCTAGTGGTTGTTCACAAGAAAATATTGGTTTGGTTCGTGAAAGTGTTGCTGAAGATCCTGAAATGTTCATTAGGTGACGTTCACAACAACTTGGACTTAGTGGTTAAACAACATGGCGTATTTTACACAAGGATTTAGCTCTGAAGGCATATAATGTTCAAATAACACAGGAACTGAAGCCATTAGATCATTTAAAACGTCGTTCATTTGTCAATTTGATCAATGAACAATCAACTGAATTTTCTCAAAAAATAATGTTTTCCGATGAGGCACACTTTGAACTTTGTGGCTATGTTAATAAACAAAATTGCCGTATCTGGGGTGAGGAAGATCCACGAATTATTCATGAGAAACCTATGCATCCTGAACGAGTTACTGTTTGGTGTGAATTATGGTCAGGTGGTGTAATTGGACTTTACTTGTTTGAAAATGCTGCTGGTGAAGCTGTAACTGTCAATGGTGATCGATATCATCGGATGATAACCGAATTTTTGTGGCCTGAATTAATGAATATTGATCTAGAGGATATGTGGTTTCAACAGGATAGCGCTACACCTCACCTTGCACACGAATCAATTGATTTATTGAGAGAAAAATTTCCTGGACGTGTAATCTCTAGAAACGGTGATATTGATCGGCCACCAAGATCATGTGATTTGACACCGTTAGACTATTTTCTTTAGGGTTATGTGAAAAGTCAGGTTTATAAAAATAATCCACAATCAATTCCTGCTTTGGAAAGTAAAATTATTCGTGTCACTGGTGAGATAGAGCCTCAATTATGTCAAAATGTCATTGAAAATTTTAACAAAAGAGTGGACGTCTGTGGAGCTGCAAGAGCAGATATTATTTTTCGCATATAAATGTCATAACTGATACTTCAACTACCAATAAAAAGTTTTCGAAAGTGAATGCAAATTATGTAATTTATTTATTCTTTAAAAAAAACGCGAAATTTGAAACATCTTTATTTTAACTGATTGTTCATTTCAGTTATCAATATTTGTTCTTTGGCTACTTTTTGGGCATCACCGTCCACGTACCTCAAGATAGCCTTGTGTTGTGTACAACTTATTATGGAATCGATTGTTTTGATTACCATTTCTAATATCATTCCGGGACGATCAAATACAGTACCAACTATAGGTATGTATGTATAATTTTGCGAAAGAATTCACCTAGTTTAAATTTTATTTTATGCATAATTCTTTATTTTTTATTTTCCCTTCTTTCCTTGTACATGTTACAAATAAAATTCAATGATTAAAGAACAAACTTCCCAATAAAATTTTATTTATAAAATGAAAACAAGACCTAATGCCATCCTTTATTATATTCTAGAAGTCTACTTGAATTATTAAATTTGTATATTCTATGTACGAAAACCATTTTTGCACTTATCTAGCGGGCGTAAAATGTACCCTCTGTCCATTGACAATACTTTTTTCAACACTAATAGTGGTACTTAGAGGATACTAACCAATCAAAAGTTAGTTAACTGTAGTTAATGAATTGAGAAAGTATTTTTTCTCTATTTTGTGAAGGATCAAAAAAGTTCGTTATTTTTTTTTCTGGAAATAGCCCTGCCCTTTATGAATGCATCGTACTAAACCTCCAGCAATCCTGAAACGCCTTATTGTTATTTTACGTGGACTAGCACGAATAGCGAGTTCCAGCAATTCATTATACACACATACTAGATCATGCAACTGCAATAATTCCATTACTAAGAAAATATCTAAATATCTGAAAAGTAAGACGGGTAATTACCATCCTGAACCAGGTTAAAGTTCTGAAGTAACCGCACCAAATAGGCCAGCAAATCTTCTACAAATGTTCTCGGTGGTATTCGAAGAAAATCTATATGAAAAAATGATTAAAGGTTTTACAGAAGAAAAACGTTATAATATAACACCAAATCCAGAAATAAACATGGTATTATAGAATAGACTCCAGACAAGCAAATAACATAAATAGAAATTTCGAAGCAAAAAGATAGTGCTCTACCCTTCGATAAGATGTGGTATGATAGATTATTTTACAAATTAAAGCCCTAGCTACTCCATATTCACTGTCAATTTCTAAAATTCTACCTAACCGAAAACTAATACATACACTGACCTATATATATCCTATCTTACCCGGGATCCTTCAAGGAAGAGTACAAAGATTAAAAATTACTATACACCGCTGATACAGCAGTCATTAGGCTGATAGTCATAGCAACATTTGTTATTTATACAGTAGTTCGTATCCTATTTCGATCTGGAATGACGTTCAATGGATAACCTTAAACAAAATTGAAGACTGGTTAAAAACTGATAGGTACCGAATCCAAATCCACGAGTCCTGCTCATTTGTAAGAATCAGCAACTATTTACTCCCCCGAGCCGAAGCTACAAAATATTTCGATAAGCGACTCTCTTGAGACATACCTTTACCAAACATAAGCAGCTAAACATTAAATCAATTATATTGACTCATCAATTCACAGTCGTCCCTCGAAAGCAAGCTCTTATTATGTAAAACCATTTTTAGATGAGTGCGGACGTTTGATATTCAGATATAGGAGACAGTCAGTAATTGCAACATCCAGATCCCAAAATAGAGTGATACAATACCATAATTAAAGACATGTGCCAGTCAACGTGATATTCTGTCACACTTAGAAAAATCATTGCTTAACACAGTGTAAAATACGGCGATGAAGTGATAACATCGCTCGAATAAACTAGCTAAACGATTATTTATAGAAAGAGGGGAGATAAAATGCTTGAAAAAGATCACATCCTCCGATATGATCACTAAATTTAAGTTACTAACATCGAAGTTGACATAAAATATTTAGTTTTGAATACTATATGGACTGTTTCAATGGAAACAGTCTTGGTAGTACTTAGATCATTTAATATTAAATTAATAGCTTATTACTGTTAAGTACATTGCTAAATAAAGAGAGAGAAAAAATAGGAGGAAAGTTCATTTTCAGTAATCATTTTAACGGTATTATGAGTGTTTATGCTATTACTAACCTCAATATTTATTCAATGTATCCTACATAAATGAGCCTGACACAAAATGACAGCATTCGATACATCGAACAAATATGACGGTTATGTGGTCTATCTTTTTCACATACCAGAAGAATAATAGAATGATTCCTTTTAACATTCTTTAATTGGCAAAAACCGTGACGCAAGCGTCTGTCTATTACGCACTGGAAACTTAGTTACCGATATGTGAGATAGATGTGTTCTCGCTTTGTCGGTTAACACATTTTTGTATTGGACGAAAGAGGGAGACAATGATTATTTATTACATTTCTGTATCGAAATGATATGATAAACGCTATTAGCGAATCGTTCATTAATAACACAAATCTGCGTGACGATCAGTGAATCTGTGAAACATATGTAGTACATAGGGTGTTATTAATAATAGAATGATTCCTTTTAACATTCATACCAAAAGTTAACAAACGAGTCACAGAGAATATAATGTACATATATGTATGTGCTTATTCGATTGTTAGTCCTACCTCTCACCCCACTACATCACCAGTGATGGTCTCAAAGGTAGTCATAGCAAACCATCGTGCAGTAAACTTCGATTGATTTAAAGATGAAGTCAGTATTTATTCAATACAGCAGATATAAATGAGTCTAACAAAACGACAACATTCGACACATTCACCAAATATATGCTTCTTCACATATGATTTCTTAAAATAGTTGCCCTAACAATAACATTGCTATAGGACAGTGGTAATCGATCACTTCCCTTTTTGTAGCTGTATATTTTGAACCCGAGAGCAATACGTTAAGAGAATGGCAATACTATTAAAATGTGTAGATTGATTCCATTGAACTTGTTCATAAAGGCCTTAATCCGTGCATTTTGTTTTTAACCAAAATCGATTTAAACTTTTTACTTGTTTTCTAACACTGGCTATTATTCAATTAAAGAAATATTCTCCAATAAAAGACAATAGCACTAAACGCATGTTTCAATTTTGTTGCTGATTCTGAACTTACATTATATGTATATTTTTTCTAGTTGCCTTATACAGCGACGCTTTAATCTGTTCAACGATATTGGTTATAATTTCAGTAGTAGTTATTAATTTATCAAGAAACGATTATGAGAAATATTCCATGCCTGGCTTTCTTTTCTACGCCCTATCATCCAACATCCTGCAAAATGCGCTCATCCTGTCTACTAGCACAGACGTAAGTTTGTCGAAGACACAACAACATATTTTCTTAAAATCTATATTTAAAATATTTGCAGGATGATAATCATTACGCAAGCCTCTCTGAAAGTCCAACAAAAACGAGAGAGCACACCGAAAAATCTATATGGATACTACTTGGAAAAGTAATTGATCGAATAGGTTTCGTCATATATTCGATTCTGTTTGTATACGCAATTTCGCGAAGATATTAATGCATACGATTATATTAGTCTGTAAATGTATTGAAATAAAAAAGACATGCATTTTAAACCAAATCTGATCTATGTAATATATGTATGTATAATAATAGAATAACCACTAATATTGTTGTTAGTAAGTCAAAAAACACTTAGAATAACAGTGTTGAGAGTACAATTGTTTTTTATCCTAACCTCTCTAAAAAGCGATTTAGACGACGCAACACTGGAAATCTAACAGAATTTCGATAATTTTCGACCGCATCAGGATTTGCGAATTCAAGTTCTTCTAAACAAGAGTTTTAACTTTACCGAGTCGAATGATAAAAACCATAACCAGTTACCAGCTTTAATTAGTTCTTGAAATTATGGCACAAAAGAAAAGACAAAATTAGTAATGGGTCCTAGTGATTAGATTAAACCTGTTGAAAATCACTTTAACCCGTTTTAATTGGAGAAAGCTTCGAGTAATCTGATAAAGAATGTTATATAGTAATATCTTTATAGCACATACTCACTCGTAGATCTATAGATCTTTTTAGTTGCAAAAAAATGGCGAACAAGTATCGTACCTCCAGAGTTTCTTCTCGGTTTCCAAGTTGATGTCTCGTTTACTCTTATAATGGATATTTTCTGGGTTGCTGCGCCTATTGTCGTTAGTGCATTTAAAGTATTTCAACAACCACAACCCAAATTATCGAGAGCCTCACATTAAAAAATACAAAATCGGGAATATTTTGTATAAAATTATCTATCGTAAGTAGTTTTTATGACATTACCGAAAGTTCCTGCATAGTTTTCAAATTCAAAAATTTAACTGAAATTTAAGTTTGGATTTCGAATCATATTGAAGAATACGAGGTGTGGCTATTAAATAACGAGACTGACGCGGTAAAACATTTTATTTTGATTTCATACATATTTACTTATTATCACCTTCAATATACACCGCTCCTCTATCCCTACAGTATTAAGCTTTTTGATCGCAGTGATATAAAATGGATAAAATTTTGCCGTTAGCTATGATATTAAACGCTTGTAAAAGAAATGGGTCTGAACTCACGTTCATCGTGGGTTCGAATTTTTTAATCCAATTATTCGACCTATTATTTTGGATGAAGTGGGCAGTAATTACCCATACAGCAGTTATTAAATTCCGCAAGAGTTTTAAGTTGTCCCAAAATGGAAATAAGTGTATTGAAAATTATATTTTATTTTACAACAGTACGCATATTAACAAGGGGGAGGATATTTCATTAAGAAACAAAATTCCTATCTATTAAAAATATGTTATTTACTAATTTTTTTAATGAAATAAAATCATATCTAACCACTACTATTATTAGCAATTCAAAATTGTGAAGTTTAGTAGTAGTCGTAGTGCAGGGATGCAGTATTATTATTTTACATATTTGTTTTATAAATATAGGAAGCCAAAATAAAAGACAAACTTCACACATGATTCCACAATTATTTAATTATTTATATAATAATAATATGCATTATCTATTTTAATTTCCTTTTTAAAACGATTGTCAGTATTCGAAGAAAAAGGAGATTTATTTTAAATTGGCTTGGATAGACATGTATTAAATAGACATCCATTAAAAAAAATTGAAGGAAACAATAAAAAAGGGGAAAATTGTATAGGCAGTAGTGTAGCTAAGAGAATATCTATGTATTTTATTTTAGAAGAAATAGGGCGCTAACAAATGATATAAAAGGCTTAATCAGCAGTTTAAAAAGTTAAAATCACACTATTTGTTTAGTTTTCGCATTTTCATTGTATTGTATTGGCAACTAAGTACTTTCGGTTTTTACTGATAGAGAGCGTTGCTTTATTTTTTGTATAACATATGTTAGTGCTGTACTTTACCGTTTGTCGCGTGATACTAGTCACATTGACGTAACTTCAGAAGCAAGTAGTGCGTGATTTTTATTAAAGCTATTAGTTGTGGGTTAATTTTAAATGGAGTGCAGAAACGAACATTTTCGACATATTTTACTATTTTATTTCCGTAAAGGAAAGAAAGCTGCTGCGGCTCACAAAAAGATATGTGAAGTTTATGGTGCTAATTGCTTAACAGAGCGCACGTGTCAGAATTGGTATAAAAAATTCCATTCTGGAGATTTTTCCCTCAAAGATGAGCAACGTTCTGGTCGGCCTACTGAAGTTGATGATGACCAAATCAAAGTCATAATTGAAGAGGATCTTCATATAACTGTTCGAGAGGTTGCGGAGAGGCCGCATGTATCGCACACAACAACTGAAAAACATTTAAAATGTCTTGGGCTAGTTAAGAAGCTTGATATTTGGGTACCTCACGAATTGAAAGAAATTCATTTAACACAAAGAATCAACTTTTGCGATATAAACCTCAGACGAAATGAAGCCGACCCTTTCTTTAAAAGAATCATCACTGGTGATGAAAAATGGATCCTGTACAGTAACATAGTTCGAAAACGATCATGGGGCAAACACGATAAACCAGCTCAAACCACATCGAAAGCTGAATTGCATCCAAAAAAGATCATGCTGTCAGTTTGATGGGATTACAAAAGTGTTGTGTTTTTCGAGATGCTTCCAAGGAACCAAACGATCAATACTGATGTTTACTGTCAACAATTAATAAAACTGGATGAAGCAATCAAAGAAAAACGGCCAGAATTGACAAATCGGAAAGGTGTAGTTTTCTACCAAGATCATGCAAGGCCTCACACATCTTTGGCAACTCGTGGGAAACTATTGGAGCTTGGCTAGGAAGTGATGCCGCATCCCCCATACAGCCCTGATCTAGCACCATCTAATTACCATTTATTTCGAAGTTTGCAGAATTCTTTGAATGGTAAAACTTTCACAAATGACGATGACTTTCACTCGCACCTGGTTCAGTTTTTTGCTGATAAGGACCAGAAATTTTATGAGCGCAGAACTATGCACCTGAAAGAAAGATGGCAAAAGGTCATTGAGCAAAATGGAAATTATATAATTGATTAAAAACTATTCTTTGTTTTAAAAAAAGTGTTTTATTTTATACTACAAAACCGAAGGTACTTAGTTGCCAACCCAATGTTATAGACAGAATGTTGAGTTTATATAACATTATAGCAAATTTAATATTGTATTATATTAAAACTATGCATTTGCATTTTACTAGCAATACTAATATTCACAGTAGCAATTATACCACTGTTAATTCCTCATTTCCTTTCACTGTTCTTATAAGTAATTTCTCCGTTAAAGAAAAATCATTTGCAAATAGAAAACGAAAAAAACGTAAAAACACATACATCTCTTTTCATTTATTTAAGTTAAAATAATAATTAAACAAATAATTTAATAATAATAATAATAATAGTAATAATAGTTGTAAAGCACGACCAGCATGCACGTTTTCTCTCATATTTCTTCTTTTTTGTTTATAAATATACATTAAGTTTAATGAGGTACAGAGTACAATATGTTTCTTACTTTTGTGTGTGTGTGTCGTGTGTTTATGTGTGTGTGTGTATATATATATGTATATATGAAGTCAGTTATATAAATAAACACAATATATTCACATTTTTTTATATAATTTACATTTATAGTTCCCTGCGCATATAGTTCTTTAGATCACTCACGTCAACACTGTGACCTGAAAAAGAAAAACAAAATTATTAATACAGTAAAAATAAAGTTTGTCATAAAATGAGTTTCAAAAAGTCTGTTTAATTACAGGAAAAGATCTATTACCTCCGAAAGGCCAAGTCAATAAAGCATTCTTTTCAAAATAATTCTCTTTCCTAAGTGAGTGAAGGTACATTAATGCAATTATGAGTGCTCCATACAAAGGGTACCAGGAAAGTTTTGCAATACAGTTTTGTTTATTTAATTTTTTCAAAGTAATTTCCTCTACACTCAATACACCTCTCCATCCTCCGAAACCAATCTTTAAACCAGTTCTGCCAAGTTTCACTAGGGAGTAAAACACACTCGTTGTCCCAAGCCCGCAGAAGGTCCTCATCACTGGAAAACCGACTCCCTTTTGGCTTCGTTTTCATATGCGGGAACAGTGCAAAGTTGCAGGAAGCAAGATCTGGCCTGTAGGGAGGGTGCTCGAGAAGTTTCAATCCTGTCCTGGTCAAATATTCGGTGCAGGCTTTGGCGCGGTGAACTGGAGCATTATCGTGATGGAGGAACCAGGTGTCCATTCTTGACTTTGTTTGCAGGTTCTACATATATCCAATGACTTTAGGCAGGCACTGTTCAGTATACCACTTGGCTGTGACTGTCTTCTGTGTGTCCAAAGCGACGCGTTCCACGATTTCACTCGATTTGAAAAATATAGCTATCATTTTCTTCTTTACAGATCGGGATTTTCTAACAACTACGGCTGTGTCCTCATCATCAAAGACCCAGACTTTGTTTTGAGCTTTGGTCGGCACATCGTAATAGTACAGCCAAGTCTCGTCACCTGTCACGATGTTGTTCACATACTGAGATTGTTCCTTATTAAACTTTTTTTGCATCTCCCGGCACCAAGTCACACGTCGTGTCATCTGCTCTTCAGTTAGACGATGCGGCGCCCAGAGAGAACAAAGTTTCTTCACGTGCAAATGATCATACAGAATCGAAGGAATTGCTGGTGCATTTAGGGCTGAAGTACCCTCTATATGTTGGTAGGTCACTCGCCAAGCATTTTCTTTACAGTAGTAACGTTTTCTTCCGTAATCATCTAGTGGAATAGTCATTTCTTCGAAGCACTGGTCTATGTTCAGACCACGTAGGAAATTATAACGCAAAACTGCCCTTATCGCATTTCGTGACCACGATGCCATCGCAAGCACTTTATACTCTCACTGCTAATGAATAACTGAGCCCATCGACATGGTACGGCGGCTACTATGCACGTATGAACATGACTCAACATGTAGCAACAAGCAGCTTCCTACGATTCATTGTGCGTCATATTGCAAAACTTTCCTAGTACCCTTTGTATTTTAAAAGATATGAAGTGTTGTTTCTTTGTGTTTATCCCAAAGGAACGAAAATGCCTATATCTGTCACAGAGAGGTACCATGTATGGGATTCGTATGATTGTAGATAGACCACTACAAAGTACTAAATTTGTTTAGAAGAAAAGCAGAATACATATCACATCAGGGTCACACGACAAAAAAAACTAACGATAGTTTACTGACTATTAGATGTCGTTTGCGTGAGACTGGAGTTGCTTACCGCAGCACAATAATGAGACCGTTGTTAAATAAACATAAATAAACAAGCATTGTACTCACAGACGAAGTATCCTTTTGTATGTTGTCATCAACAAAGAGGGTCTGGTCTATACGACAAGATCAAATAATTCAACGCACAGTAAAACACCTAGTAAAGATCCATGTGTGGAGAAGTTTCAATACGCACGGTTTTCAATTCCGTACGTTTTTACAGAAAATTTGAACGTGCTCGGAATGCTGAAATTGTATCAAAAATAGTCTTGTGCCTTCGGCGAGAAAGTGGTTTGGTGAACACAACCATCAGTGAATTTTGCAGAAAGATAATGACCCCAAACATTGGAGCAGGCTCTGTACGAAAATTGCCCATTACAGTTCCCCGTTTTTGTTCATAGAACTTACCTTCAAATTGAAAACAGTTTTGGAACATGCAAATGTTTGTTAATCGCACATATTCCTTTATTTTCTCTGGTTCGATCTTATTTTTGTGAAGAAATTCTTCTAAATATTTTAAAGTTTCTGGAATCGATACCGAAGGAAACAATGACGTTACGCCGTTTACGATCTTTAATCCTTTGAATAAATTCTATTGAATTAGCAACTGATAGGCTTTTAAGATTTTCGGGCAAATTTTTTTTTCATTCTCTAACCACTTTGATATCAAGTACGTAGAGGAATTGATCCCTGAGACAATTGGTCTCATTGAGTTGTCTGGTTTATGTATTTTAGGCAAACAATATAGTCTCGGGATCAACGAATTACTTACACTTAATATATGTGCCATGCTTAGGGAACATGGCACATATTAATCAGAAATTATAACTTACGTGTTCGGTACAATCATTCGGCCACAGTAGGAGTAGAATTCGTGGGTGACAAAACAGTCATTTGTAATTTTTTGATGTCAGTGAGAGTGGTATAACCTCTTTCATCGAATTCCTTCCATTTAAGGTAATTCTGCCTCATGTATGTCACCAATTCAGGGAAATCGATAAAACCTGAAACCCAGAGCAATCTTTATATTTTTAATCGATAAGGAAAATAAGTAAGTTAATCCATCTACGTTGTATTTAATTAGTTATTGGTTAAGTTAATTATAAATGTTTATATATTGTCTATTCAAATACAGTGCATATATTATAAAACCAAATAAGTTTAATCAATAATTTTTTTTACTCAAAATTTGCATTCATTCTACACCTAGCAATAAAATACTCATTTTTTTTTGGTGATTGATATTTATTGAACTAAAAAGAAAAGCAAATGATTTTAAGACTAATAATAATATAATCTTAATTGTCCAATAAGGATTCAACTATAGGACAAAATTTGTACATGAATCATTATAAATTAAATAAATTACATATAAGGCTTAAGTATGTAATATTATGATTTGTCACATATGTCATTTTATTCTACTGACATCAAGCTTATTTGATCAAAAGAAAGAAGCCGCTGAAAGTCATCGTTAGCTGGTAGAAACTTACGGTGAGCATGCTCCGATCATAAAAACATGTGAGACGTGGTTTTGACAATTTAAAAATGGTGATTTCGATGTGCAAGACAAGGAATGTTCTGGTACACCGAAAAAGTTTGAACATGCGAAATTGCATGAGTTACTGGATAAAGACCCAACCCAAACTCAGAAACAATTAGCAGAAGCGTTAAATGTGTCCCAAGAAACGATTAGCGATTACGGGCAATGGGAAAAGTCTAAAAAATGGGAAAGTGGGCGCGAAAAATCTTCTGCAATACTAGTTTCAAGGTATGGTCGGAAGTCATTTCTGCATCGAATAGTGACGGGTAATGAAAAATGGATTTATTTCGAAAACCCTAAGCGAAAAAAAACTATGGTTATCACCTCGCGAA
The DNA here is from genome assembly GCA_031893035.1 of Dermolepida albohirtum. Classification (NCBI taxonomy): domain Eukaryota; kingdom Metazoa; phylum Arthropoda; class Insecta; order Coleoptera; family Scarabaeidae; genus Dermolepida; species Dermolepida albohirtum. Next base: position 82,986 of record JAVIWB010001212.1, read on the forward strand.
GCCGGCTCATTGACTCCTAGACCAAATCGTTTTGGTCGTAAGACTCTGTGTTTGGTTGGACCAGAGTGGCATTACGAACTGTTGAAATATGGTGAAACAGTTAATACTGATCACTGCCGACAACAAATTATCATTTTGAATGATGTATTGATAGAAAAACATCCAGAATGGGCCCGAAGACGCGGTAAAGTGATTTTACAACACGGTAACGTGCCTTTTCATACAACAAAGTTGGTCAAGGAAGCGTTGAAAGCACTTAGATGGAACATAATATCGCACCCGCCGTACTCTCCAGACCTTGCTCCGTCAGACTAGCACCTTTTCGCATCAATGGAACACGCGCTTGTATGGCAGCCCTTCGCCAATTTCGAAGAAGTTAGAAAATGGCTGGATGAATGGGTTTGCTTAAAGGACAAACAGTATTTTTGGGATGGCATCCATAAATTGCCCGAAAGATGAGTAAGATGTGTAGAATCAAATGGCCAGTACTTTGAATAAATACATTTTTCCATTTTCTTGAAAATTATGTAGTTTTTTTTTACGAAAAAACCGGTAATGACTTTCCGGTACACCTGGCATATATTATTAAAACCGCAACTAATTTCTTACCATTCCATGCTTCCACCATGTCGTTTATAATAAAATCTACAAAGCCAATTTGGGCCTTAGGAACGGAACATGTCGTCCTGTCAAACATGGGCATCAGAACGGGGAGGCCTTTAGCTTTCTCTTCGTCTGTCTGTTGGAAATACTCTTCCGTTATTCGTCTGGCCCATTCCACACATAACTTCAACGGCCTGGTGGGATTTGAAACGTCAGCACATTTGATCATCATTCTCTTCACTAGCAAAATATTTTCGGGTAGTGCTATAGGAACGTAATCTCCTTGGATGTCCTGTAATAAATTTAATATTTATTTGGAAAATTGTTGCTTTGCAAAAATCATCTGATCTTGTTGCTTATGTATCTAACTCCAGGACTTTTTGTAACAATAATATAAGCAAAGTATTTTGAAATTTCAAAATAAGTTACATTTCATTCCAGCCTTGTCTAAAACTGAAATTTGATAACGACTGCATTTTTTAACATAGTACATAGTAAAGAATATGTCTTTTGCTTACCTCATTATCAGCCATAGAAACTGTACTTTTCACAGAAAAGACGTTTACAAATTTAGCCAGATGCTCAAAATGTTTCGTCATTTCGGTTGCCAAAATCATGTCCACTATGTTTTGACGAGCTAATTTATATGTATCCCTATCTAAATGCTTAAATATGTTGACCCTGTCGTCTCCTATTAAAGAAAAAAAAAGCAAGCTTTAAATTTAATTCATATGATCAAAATGACGTGTTATTTTAAATTAAGAATTCTATTACAACTCTGTAATTGATGATTGAGAAAAGTTTGAAATTTGTAAACTATTAGGTACGTAATGGAAATTTACATTAAATATAAAATTAAGAGAAAAATTATGAAAACGAATTATAAAATTATTGACAAATAATAATACAGATTTCCTATTACATATCAAGCAGGTAAAATATAGTAGTAAAATTCGTATAAAATCTGTATAGCAAACGTCTAATTTCTTATAAAACTGTGTCGGTAATGTAGAAAACAGTAACACAATTAGTTCTAGATGTATTTCGTTTTATTCATTGATGCCGCCACTAGTAAAATGGTTTGACATTTTATACAAGCGAAAATGTAAAACATTCTTGCAAGCTTTAAAATCGCGATTTTACTTTCTGGCCTTTATATATAATATAGTGACATACCTTACCCTAATAATTCCAAAATGTATACCTAACATTAAACGTGATATTGTTCGATTTTTTGCAATATACAGACGAGTTAAATTCAATGTTTAAAATTCTTCAACATTATGAAATTTTTGTTACTTAAATTGTTTTTATCACTTTTATCCCAATGGGCAAAATTTAACTAAAACCGATTTAGATTTTTTTCGATATTATTCTGGACTCTAATTTAGTTAATCAATATATTTCTGAAAATAATTTGTTTCTATATTGACGATAGACTAACGTATTTTTTTTATTTTCAATTATATATTAAATTATTTATTTCTTTATATGTTAATCACTGAAGGTTGATATATAACCCCTTCCCACATTTTCGTATTCTGTATACGTATTTCGACAACTAAGTTGTCATCATCGGCAGATAATTATACAGTGTCGCACCTGGAAAACTACGGCAAACACCCGAACGAAACAAATTCCGTAGAAGATCAGTACCGTCGAAAGCCAAAACGTTCACTGTATATTAGCTTCACATAATTTTTCAAAAATTGTATTTTAGTCTTAACCTAAGGTAAAAGAAAAAAGAAGAAAAAAGGAAATGAAAAGAAAAATACCTACATGTGTTTATGGCACTCTCCTTGTCTGTCGTTTAAGAGATCAAAGAGAGAAGAGTTATGGTTGGGGCCCAGGTCAGTGTTCAAGACCTTTATTCTTCAGAATGTACATGCTTTCATACGTATCTAATTCGCGATAATTACACACATTCTTTATCAAATGCAAACAATCCACATTAACACTATGATTAAGCAAACGATTGATAAGAAAACTGAATGAAACCATCTTTTCTTGCATGCTATGATTTGAGTCCGCCATGATGAATCTATTGACATTGGTTTCTTTTCGGAAAATATCAATTTCTATTTTAAGTGTGGGGAATTTGTTTCGTACGGGTATTTTGCCGTAGTTTTCCAGGTGCGACATTGTTTAAATATCTGCTGCTGATGACAACTTAGTTGCCGAAGTACGTATACGGAATACGAAAATTTAATGCGAAAATGGGTTATGTATCAACCTTCAGTGATTAAGTTAATCAACCACAGACTCCATCGAAAAGAGGTTAAGCAAATAAGATTTAAAGAGATTGAGAAACATTGTAATTAATGTATGAAAATTAACGTCACGTATGTATGTGTCGCCTTTTTCCAAGGATGTTGCAAATTTATCCAGTAGCGGTACGTAAGTACATATATAATAAAAACGTGGTTTTTTATCGTAAGCGATAATCTGTTGCTGTTCGTTGATACTATTTAGGTATTTCTTCCAAATTTTTATAATCTTAAAAAACTTTTGTTGCAACCATGATAGGCAAAGATGGTTTTGAAAAGACGATATTTTATAAAGTATATAACAAACTAATGAACATCAACATCAAACAAGTAATTTAAAACAACAAAATTTCACCGTGACTATATTTATGCGCTTTTTTTACGAACATTTTGAATCACACGATATTATTAAGTAAAGAAACGATTGATGCAGTCCTGGACAAAATTTTCGCATCTCAAAAACTTATTATGATTTCTTGTAATTTTTCGTTTTAAATCATTAAACATCTTATGCAGTTGGCCTAGGATATCGTCTGCCATTACTGATAAACAATTGCTTGTCAATAAGATACAAATTCAGTTTTGTTAGTGATTTTTGCAAAAGCTAATTTCATTAATTGAACGAAGTGCCTCATTTAATGCACTTAGAGTGGTCGAAATGGATCGTCCATGAAACTTAAGTGTAGAAGAAGCAGTGAAAGTTAATCATCGATTAGTCGAATGGTTAAACGTTTCAATAAGTCAAGCCTACAGATGTAAAAGGCGAATCATACCTTTGCAAATCGCGTTAAGAAACAGGTGCTCTATCAGTTTAGAGCTAAGCGTAGCCCTAGCAGCAGCTCGAAATGTAGCGCTTACACGAACGGTGAAGAGAAGACTTAATGAAGGAGGATTGCACAGTAGAAAATCAGCTATTGCACCACTGCTCACTAGGGAACAAAGAGTTGCTGCGTTTTGCAAGAGAACACGTAAATTGACGATTGGAAGTGAGTTTAGTTTTCAGACGAAACAATAGCAAGCTTTAATTCACCAAATGGTCATGAATGAGTCTGGTGAAGGCCAGGAGAGAGTTTGCTGTCTATAATATCACTCTGAGGAGACCATTTTGTGGTGGATCAATAATGTTTTGGAGAGGAATTTCTTTCAATTTATTTATATACGGAGGAGATCCATAGATGCACATTTCTATATAGAAAACATCTTAGATGAACATGCGATGGCATTTGTTCTATTCATCGGAGATAATTTCATATTTATGCAGGATAACGTTAGATCCATGTTGCTAGAGAGGCAATGGACTAGCTTCGATTCGTAAATATTCGAACTACAGACTGGCCACCAAGAAGCCCATATCCGAACCTCATCAAGCATCTATGGGATGCACTAAAACGACCAGTTAGGCACCATATAACTACTACTATGAATCTTAGGAAACTTGAAGAGTCTGATAAATAGCAGGTCCAGATGAATAGAAGCAGTGATAAGAACTAGGGGAGAATCTACACTCTACTGTATTTCTTACGATTTAATTTCACGAAAGATTTTTATTGATTTGACACTTGTTTTATTTATTATTTATTTATGTTTTTTCCCGATAGTATCATATTAATTTGTTAAACATTATTTGAAATAATTTAATTTTAACATCAAATAGTATGATTTAAAACTTCGAAAAAATAAAAGTAATAAAGAGAAATTTTTCTGATGCGTTAACTTTGTCTAGGAGTTTACTATTTACTGCAAATATATCTACCTAATGCTAGTTTGAACGTTAATGCCGCATGATGATTTTCCAAAACCGTTATGTCGTTATATAATATGGCCAGTGGACTGTCGCAATTTGTTAGGAATGCGCTTGATCTACCAGGATGATCAACATCGTGGCAGGCAGCAGCAATTAGAGCCGTTGCTTCGTCCAACGGATCCATTATCGCCTTCATTCTGTCTCTTTCTAAATAACCCGCTACTGCCTATAACAAATAAAGTGAAAGTGGTCAACTAGAATATATACGTACGTAGAAGAGAATGGTATATACACTCCCGCTTATGGAAGTAAGGACACTTAAATTTTATATAACGATCATAGAAATTACATCAATGCCAATAAATAGCGATAGTATTGTTATACCTTATTCTGAAGAAGGTTTATAATTCAAATAGGTATTGTATTTGTATATATTCTCCAAATAATATCCAACAATAACTATAATTACCTGATATTGCGTCTCAATAGCATTGTACGACAATTCCAGCTATATATAATTAGGATTACTGGTAGGGTCATTAAGAAGGGACTAAAGTCTAGGAACTTAACCTGAAATGAGTCGGTTACTCTATTACTACCGCATTGTGTCCATCAGTATATCACTGAACGTGCTTGTGTGAAGTTGTCTATTTTGTAAGCGAATAGTGTAATTTCTGTTTACAAAATGCCACGAGGAAAGCCGCTTGATAGTGGAACACGATCAGCGATACTTACTTTGCATCGTGAGGGGCATTCAGTTCGTGATATTGGCGAAAAATTAAAAGTGAAAAAATTGACAGTGAATCTCACAATTCGTCGGTTTCAAGAAACTGGCAGTCTGGGAGACCGTAATCGGCCAGTACCATCGAGAGGTACTTCCAAAGCTGACGTCGAAAGAATTAAATTAATTAGCAAAAGAAATAGAAAATTAACGCCACCTGAAATAACAGTCAAATTTAACCAGGGCCGTGCTAAAACAAATTTCTGTGAGTACAGTGAAACGACGATTAGTGGAAGCAAATTTACACGGTCGCGTTGCCTCACGGAAACCATTATTACGACGTGGAAATAAGCAGAAACGACTTCAATGGGCAAGGTTACACCGTAATTGGACAATCGATGAGTGGAAGAACGTACTGTGGAGTAACGAATCGAAATTTGAAGTGCTTGGGCAAAAGAGAGGAATTTTCGTCAGACGATGGGCACGAGATGTTGCCAGATTGCATAACTCCAATGGTGAAACATGGGGGTGGTTCTGTTGTAGTCTGGGGCTGTTTTTCATTAGCCGAAATGGGAGATTTGATAAAAATAGATGGTATTACGAGAAAGGAGAATTACAGAGAAATTTTGGAAAATCACGTTTTACCTTCAGGCCTGCTATTAATCGGTAATAGTTTTGAATTTATGCATGATAATGGCCGCCTCAGAGTCCGGACCTCAACCCCATTGAACTATTTTGGGATGAACTCGATAGAAGAGTTATAAAGAAATGTCCATCATCGAAGGAAAAACTTTGGAATATTTTACAAAAAGAATGGAATAACATTACACCAGATGTAATAAGAAAATTCATGCTCCGAATAACAAAAGCTGTAATCGCCGCAAACGGTGGTTTCTTCGATGAAAAGAAAGTATAATTAATATAATATGTAAGTATATTAGGAATAAGTTTAATGAATAGTTTTTTTTAATGTTTATTATGTAAAGAATCAGTAAATATTAATTTTTGTTCAATTTCGTAGATATTTTTTATTTTCTTTTCTTGATGTTGCTTGGTAGTTGCTGTCCATACTATATACTACTCTTGAAATATGGGGCGATATTGTGTATGGTTCAGTAACAGAAAAATAAAATTTCAACCAATACTATTGGAGTTTTTTACTTTTATTTATTACAATCGTGATCATAATATTTTAAATTTTACTCACATATTTTTAAGAAAAATAAAGGCCTATTCATAAATCATTAAGACGTACAAACCCGTATGTATGCTATTTTTTATACATTGACAAAAAAACATTTTTACTGCATCATGTCTAAATGATTCGATTATGTTTCCAAGTACGAAGGTTACCATATGTTTACTAGTTCGTTAGTTATTTTGACTTTTAGGGAATCTATGATTAAAATCGTTGATATTATAAGGAAGTTAGTAGCGCACGCTGCACAAGTTAATATGCTGAATATGGTTTTAAAATCTTGTTGGTAAATGTGTACATCGCTTCCTACAATGCTTACATTACATATAATTCTTTAAATATGACTATTAGTGTACTGAAAAGTAGGAAGTTTTGTATCCGTTTCAAAAGGAATTATTGTATTATTCGTTTACGCAGGATTGTAATATACGACCACACCTAACAACGTTTGAAAATAAACTGCGGACTCCAACATCGTAGTTTGCTTTAGGGTCTCCGTCTCATCGCTTTCACATGACGCCCATGCCGCAGTATAAGAATATAGGTAATTAGTCATTCATAAAGAATTTATATAAATTCAACAAATACTTTGTAACACAAACTTTTCCGTAACGACTATTATATGTTAAACAAGGCTTTGTTCTTCAAAACTCGATAATTAGATAAGAATTATGTTTGCTTAACAAACAAGTTTCTATTTCTCAAGTTCATAACTTATAAATAAGGTTGAACAACCCTCCGAGTAACTAGCGAGAGAAACCAACGGGGGTGAACTTCAAATACTCTAGTAATTTATATAGACTAAAAGAGTGTCTCAGTGCAGTACTTTAGAAAACTTTAGAAAGTTCTGTTTCAAAACCAAGAAAGTTACCAAACTTACTTGCATGACATCGGCTGCGTGTGTTGAATTATGATAGGTGTTGTCGCCATGATACTTCGATTCGATGAGTATCAAGAAGTTGTAGAGGGTACGTTCATCACAGTTGAGGGTATTTGGTACGTCGAAGTGTACCAGAAGAGTGATGCCTAGATAGAGAAGAGGGTGTTTGTTGGAAAGGTCCTCTAAGCGTATAATGTCGAAATCCCAAGATAACGCATGGTCTAGAAGATCTCTTATTTGTGCTGGAATCTATAATTTAAGTAAAATTGGAAAATAACGTATAAGTTGAGATCAATTGCCAGATCCTCTTGATGTTATATAGTTCGTTTACCTTAATCTTTGAGATTGCCTTCGAAGATGTGACCCTGTACACAGAAGAATCATTACTACTGCGTCTCGAAGAGAAAGACGCCAGGGGTTGATTACTCTGCAAAAACAAAGTTTCAGTACAACTTCGCATTTTCACAGTTTTCAAACTTACCGATAGCAAAGCTCCAATTAGATCAGTGGCTACTGGTTCTTCGACCCTTAGCTTGGTATCGTCCTTCATTTGAGGTGAGTATAATTCGGTGCAACGAAGCATATCTATCACCTTGTCCAAAATCAATATCAGTTGGTTATTATTGCCGGCTGATTCTTGAGCTTGAATAATCAAGTTGATAATCTAAAATTGATAAAATAAGAAATAAAATGATTTATATTCTTAATTGACAGTGAAGGACAAGGTAAATTTTGTATAAACAATCGGTAAATATTTTCGAATTATGTACAGTACTGAGCAAAAGAAAGAAACACCTAACTATATTTTCCAAAAGTTATTTACTAAAACGTTTTTACTAATAATTATCAGGTTAATTTATTTTATAATACTTAATACAGAACGATTCACTTATTGGTAGGAATATAATCACTGGAAATTTCCAAGTTTATAACATCATACTTCCGCGTAGGGGTGAGATCGACCGTCTGATAAGAGGATTAAAGTAATAAATTTTATTGCATCACAATGCTCTGCAATAAAATTTCAAGGGAGAGTTATTTATCTAAAAGATTTTGTTTTCAATTCAGTGGTATAAACGATAAAGAGTGGTTCCACAATAGAATTTTTTTAGATTCTTAGAAATCGCGCCTACGAGTGAAATTTTCATTTTAGAACAAATTGTGAGCTGTAAATTCTTATAGTATATAGAAAATGCCTAGAATAGCATTACTAGACAGTAATAAAATTGTTGTTATACATCAAGAGGGTTAGAGTCAAGTGAAAATATCAAAGATAGTGAAATGTTCCCGGTATGCCGTGCAACGAACAATAAAAAGAGCGATTGAAACCGTGTAAGTAATAGATCAAAGAGTGGACGTCCAAAAAAGCTCAGTAAAGCTGATGCACAGTTTTTAAAAGTTAGTTCCTTAAGAAATCGTAAGAAAGTTAGCGCAAAACTAGCTCAATATCTTGCGCGAACATCTGGTACTTCGGTACATGCTTCAACAGTAAAGCAATACTTCCTCAGATCAGGTTTGAGGGGATGTGTGGTCATGAGAAAACCCTTACTGCGACATGGTAATAGAGGGCAACGATTAAAATATGCCAAAGACCACGAAACTCGGGGATATAATGAATGGCGACAAGTACTATGAACTGACGAATCTAAATATCAATTATTTGGAACGAACAAACGTCAGTATGTTAGGCGACGCCCTGATGAATCGTTATTGGAATCATGTTTATACACTACCATAAAGCATAGAGGGGGCAATATTCAAGTTTGGGGTTGTATTTCAGCAGCAGCCGTGGGTGAAATTGTAAAAATAGGGGGTAAATTAACTGGTGAGAAATACAGAACACTATTAGAACATGCCATACCATCAGGGCAGCGACTTGTTGGCAATATTTTACTCTACAGCAAGATAATGATCCCAAGCATACCTCAAAACTAGTAAAAACTTATTTAATACAGCAGGAAAAATGGGGTATTGCAAACGATAATATGGCCACCTCAAAAACTTGACTTAAATATTATTGAGCATGTGTGGGATTATCTTGACAGAAAAAAGTGTGAAAGGGGGCCAAAGAACAAAAATGAACTGTGGAACATACTACAGGAAGAGTGGTACAATATTCCTGAAAATTTCATTAATTCATTAATGGAAATAAAGGTGGTCATACAAAATATTGAAAATTTAAGTTGTTTATGTTTAAATATCGACATGTCTTAGTTTTTATACATTAAAAAAAATTTCCACTTGTGTATGATTATTATTTGTCCTTTTATAATAGTTTCTTATAAAATTCAAGAAGGTGCTTCTTTCTTTTGCACAGTACTGTAATAACTTACTTTAGTAATAGGAGCTTCTAGCGGTAAGGTAGTGATTTTTGCGATAGACGTTCGCCTATTATAATCACTACTGACGCTACGGATATCTACTGAACCTTTTCTGATTGAATGTATACTACCTCTCGGTTGAGGTACATGATCAATAGCGATAGTACCACAATCGATTACTAGAACGTAATGTGTTGGAATTCTGAAAAAAATTTGATTTACCTATTATGTTTTTATAACAATTACGATAATTACAAGAAATATGGTGACAATCAATTTCTTAATTAATTCGATATATTGAATTAAGTCGTTAGTAATCTGCTAAACAATACAGTGGGAGCAGTATTGAATATTTAATGTATGAGAATGGTTGGAGAGGAATTCAAATACTACAGGTTAATGATTAGTTTGCCGAGAGCAATACTTATTAGATACCCAAAAGTGTTGAAGAAAAGGAAAAGATGTTATTTTATGACATTTTGAAGTACTAAAGTAATCAAATATAACGGGTCTCTCATTAAGCGCTTCCTATCTTTAAATTTAAATAAAATAAAGTGTGTGTGAGATATAGAAATTTTTTATTCGTTTGAAAGGCTTGTCGATGCCATTATGTATGGAATATAACATCGTGCAAATGTCCGCAGCGTCTTCGCTGGATGGCGTGCATCTGAAATGTCCAATTTTCCATGACTCTGGGGCATAAATCAGGCTGAATTTGACCGACGGCATGGGTTATGTTGGCTTTGAGGGTAGCTGCGGTTTGTGGCTTATTCGCACAAGAAAAAGTCTAACGGGGTCGAATCGCACGATCTCGGTGGCCAGTTCACATCACTTCCACGTGAGAAGACCATGCCCTCAAAAAGCTAGTGCAGAATGTCCAATATGGCATAAGCTGTGAGGCATGTAGCGCCATGCTGTTTAAGTTACATGTCGTTGGTGTCCATACAATCCAAATCAGGCCAAAAGAAGTTGGTAATCATCGACCTATAATGCTCGTCGTTGACGGTGATGGCCTGGCTATCGTCGTTCTCAAAGAAATATGGACCGATGACGCCGCCAGCCCAAAATCTACACCAAACAGTGACTTTTCCGAAATGCATTGGACGCTCTTGGATTGGTTTTGTCACGAATTCGACAATTTTGTTTGTTGACGTATCCATTCATCCAGAAATGGACCTTATCGCTGAAGATGATTTTTTGATGAAAATTAGAGTCAGTTATCAACTGCTTCAGGGCCCATTCGGCGAAAACACGTTGTTGTCGATGATGTTTACCTTCAGCTCCTGGGTCAGTTGAATTTTGTACGGGTGCAGGCCCAAGTCGTGACGCAAAATTCACCAAGTTGTGGTCTGTGAAAGGCCGAGTTCTTGTCAGCGACACGAAATCGACTGCCTCGGATTCTCTGACTGAATAAATGACAGATGAAGCTTCAACAATATGGCCGCTAGCAACTGTTGTGAAGTCCCTACTGGAAGACCCATTAGTTGACACAAATTTCTTTGAAGAATTTTTTAGCCGTGACAATAATCAAGGTAAAGATCATATGGAGCAAATTTATAAAAAAATTATAAGCCTTTTATTTTGTGAATCTATTACAGCTATTTTTAACAATATTTAAATGAATATAGAAAAAGTATTTGAAAGATTATGAATTCTTAGCAAACGACTTCGAAGTTAAGTATTGTACATAATAAATAGAGTCTTGTAGACTGATTCGACTCTGGAAAATTGTTTATGTAGTTGGTTTAAATTCAATAATGAGGACTTCAGACATTTGATTATAAGTATCTTCTTTAAGTTATTTTGCCTGAATGAGGCAAAATAACAAAATAGGTATAGGAACATGTATGGAATAGGAATTACATGTATTTGTATCAATTCAGTTGATGACGGTGATGAACGTTACGAATTATATCTTCACTATATTAAATGAAATGAAAAAATCATGATTAATCCAAAGACCCAAAAAAATATAAACAAATATTAAAGCATTTACCTTCCTGCGCAGTTTATAGGAATTCCCTGACACATTACATTCACGGACTCATTGGTCTTCCTCTTCAATGCTAAATGTCCTGACCAACCTCTACCACGAGACAGTCTTGCAGTCATAACGTTGACTTGTAATGATTCCATTACCAGTTGCTCTTGGAGTGTCTTTCCCAGCAGTTCTTCGTATCGGAATCCCAAATAGTTTTCAGCAGAAGAATTCACGTACTGAAATAAAAAACTTACATTAATTTTGTTATCTTAAAGTCAATAATAATAATTATCATTATTGTGTATTTCAAAATGATATTTTCATGGTTGGAATAATAGATATAGAAGAACAAGAAATAATGGTGAAATACAGCGTATTAATAATATTATTTCCTGTTTCTGTTAGATGTTGAAGACTGTCGATTGCTTCAGCCTTTCCAATAACAGTTTCTCCATTTGCTTCTGCTCACAGAAAGGTTTGCGTTACACTCTTTCAATCACATTAAGATACCTTAGTGTGTTTAATGTTCTAGAAGCTTCACGGTTCTTCAAATAGAAAAAAGCTTATAACTAGGTATTGAGTCGGCTTAGCTTAAATTAGTTAGTTTTGTTACGAACCAATCTTCGTTAATATTTTGATAATAACTTAATAGAAGCGAAATTTCTAGTTACTTCCGATATTAGTGGGTTGGTATTTTAAACAATATGGATGCTAAAATTGTTCTTTAAGAAAATTATTTTGCTGACTTTTCTAATGATTAATGACTAATAATGTTCCTTCGAAATTCATAATTCATGAAGAAGCTACGTTTTTCGGGTGGTGTGCTTCTTATTATAGCAAGGTTAATATCTCTAATAAGATCACAGAATTATTAAGTGTCGTAAACACCGATAAGATCTATGAAAACAGTTTCTCTTATTCATTCGAAATCATCCTCAACATGCTGTATTCGGGAACTTAGATGTATAATTTAACTACGAGGGGAACTAGAAAAATTTTCTACCTACGAATGAAACAAAAGATCGTTTGATAATTTTATTTTTCAACATAACCTCCCTTAACTTCAACGCATTTGCGCCATCTGTCCTACGACTTTACTTCATCAGAAAAAAATTGTTTCTTTTAGCCTTCACAATAGGTACCAATCCCCTCTTTCAATTGCTTATTATGAGCAAAATGATGTCCTTTGAGGTGCTTTTTTAAATTTGTAAATAAAAAGATGCCGGACGGAGTCAAATCTCTAATGTATAGTGGGAGCTCCATCTCAATGAAGTTATAATATTTCACTTTAAAACAGGTATGGGCAACTTTTGACATGTTGTGGGCCAAACTTTCATGTGCAAATACGTTCGCGGGCCGCGTTTAAAAGTAGGGCATTTTAAAGTAGTGTTCATAATTTTTAGCGATAGATATCAGACATGAAATAATACGACGAATGTCTCGCGGGCCGGATCAAATCTTACAAAGGGTCGGATTCGGCCCGCGGGCCAGTTGTTGCCCACATATGCTTTAAAACATAACAAAGCCTCGTCCCCGTACATTACGATATTTCTTTCGTCAACAGTTTTTAGCGAATACTGTATCTTCATCAAAACTTTGAGGACATTGCGCTTTCTAATTTCACAAAAGTCGTTTTTCTTTTTGTTACAAAACACTATATAAAGCACAAAATAATAAATGAATTGAAGGAATTTGACCCTTAGCAAAACAACTTTGTCACTATTGAACGGTGGAAAGGGCTAGGTAACGCATTATTAGGCATTTCTATCACGGCTAAGTAGATTTTATCCAACTTCCAACACTCTTCGTAGATTGATCGAAGTACTGGAGTGGAGTCCTTCGATCATTAGAATTCCTATTGAAAATACTGAAATTAAAATCTACAACTTTTTATGAATGAAGTTTTTCTATTTGTATGAATCGTTTTACGAATATTTAGAAAATATAAATTTACCTGCATCCTTGCGGTGTCATCGGTGATAATCACTATATCTCTGCACTTATCCAACGCGGCGAAAAGCGCTTGAGTAGTGGCCTGTTGCGCCATCAGCCGAATATCTCCATGTTTGAGTTGGACTAGTTCGTTCATCCATTGAACTACGTTAGTTGTCTCTATAATACACTAACAAAACTTGAATTAATGAATGCAGTATTTTAACAAAGTCAGTGGATATGTCTACAATTAAACTATAGGATCAAATTTATTATAATACAAAATATTGTTAATTTTATTTGTTAATTCCGCGGTCGTGGTCCATGCTATCTGCTTCTGGGTTTCCGGGCTCTAGTATTCTCACGTTTCGTACCCATTTGTTAATTTAAAAGAAAATGCAGTAGTTCAGCCCTGAAGATACTAGTGACGCGGTTCCAGCCCGGAAACCCAGAAGCAGATAGCTTGTTAATTTTAATTTATTCTCAGTTTAATTTAAAAGAAATATAAGTAAATTTTACTGATTTAATACTTAAACACTTGTAATTAATTGATGTGTCAAGTTTGATGGAAAATTATAGATTTTACAAAGGGTACTAGGAAAGTTTAGCAATATGAGGCAACAATGAATCGTAGGAAGCTGCTTGTTGCTGCATGCTGAGACATGTTCATACGTGCATAGTAGCCGCCGCGCCATGTCGATGTGCACAGTTATTCATTAGCAGTGAGAGTGTAAAGTGCTTGCGAAGGCACGGTGGTCACGAAATGAGATAAGGGCAGTTTTGCGTTATAATTTCGTGCGTGGTTTAAACATAGACCAGTGCTTCGAATAAATGACTCTTGCACTAGCGGATGTTTGTCCACATCGCAAAACGATATTGAGGTGGTATAGAGAAGAAAACGTTACTACTGTGAGGAAAATGCTTGGCGAGGACAGGCGAGTGACCTACCAACAGATAGAGGGTACTTCAGGCCTAAATGCACCAGCAATTCGTTCGATTCTGCATGATCATTTGCACATGCAGAAACTTTGTCCTGTCTGGGTGCCGCATCGACTGACTGAAGAGCAGATGACACGACGTGTGACTTGGTGCCGGGAGATGCTAAAAAACTTTAATAAGGGACAATCTAGGTATGTCAACAATATCGTGACAGGTGACGAGACTTGGAAGTACTATTACGATGTGTCGCCCAAAACTCAAAACAAAGTTTGGATCTTTGATGATGAGAACGCACCCGTAGTTCTCAGAAAATCCCGATCTATAAAGAAGAAAATGACAGCTGTATATTTCAAATCGAGTGGTATTGTGGAACGCGTCGTTTTGGACACACGGAAGATAGTCACAGCTAAGTGGTATACTGCACAGTGCCTGTCTAAAGTCATTGGATCTATGAAGAACCTGCGACCAAAGTTAAGAATGGACACCTAGTTCCTCCATCACGATAACGCTCCAGTTCACCGCACCAAAGCCCGCACCGAATATTTGACCACGACTGGATTGAAACTTCTCGGGCATCCTCTCTACAGTCCAGATCTTGCTCCCTGCGGCATTGCTCTGTTTCCGCATGTGAAAATGAAGCTAAAAGGGAGGCGGTTTTCCAGTGATGAGGACGTTCTGCGGGCTTGGGACAACGAGTATGCTTTACTCCCTAGTGAAATTTGGCAAAACTGGTTTAAAGATTGGTTTCGGAGGATGGAGAGGTGTATTGAGTGTACAGGAAATTACTTTGAAAAAAATTAAATAAACAAAGCTGTGTTGCAAAACTTTCCTAGTACCCTTTGTACGTACGTATTTAAAGTCTGTCGTATGTGGCGGTGGAATCGTAATTAAATAAGTTTTAACAATACAGAATTTAAGTTCATTTCACTTCTATTGTTAGTTAGTACTTAAAGAGTATTTATTTGAACTTTAACCGGCGTTAACTTTCAATTTCATGGGTCAGGTGTGGCAAGGTCGACACAGTTAAACGCGTAGACGACGAATTCTAAAAAGGGATTTTGTGTATATTCGTTAAATTTTATTTAGCGATGCCAGGTCATAAAGAACCAAAACTTAAGACACTGGTTTTGTCTTCTGAGGCAGAAAAAATTATGAAGCTTGATTAAGTTGAAAAACGTTATCAGAAAATTTGAAAAATACTACTCTTTTTCAAATCATAAACCTGAATATTCAAATTCAGATTATTAAAGATACAAAAATGCAATTGGATTTCATAAATTTGAATCATTTTTTTCATTTGTGTATTTTTATCCGTTAACATTTTATGATCTAAAAACTAAACTTTTCATTACTCTTCTGATCTGTGCATGTTATTAGTATCACTTCATGTGTGTTGCTTGTTGTATATTGTGTATAATCTTCCGTTCAGTTGCCATAGTTTTCGTTATTCAGATATTCAAGAAATTCTGAGTTTGTTCTGTACGTGGGGTCATATTACAAACATTTGTGTATAAGGTGTTCGGTGCTTGTATTTTGAAGTCTTCCGTGAACATTATCACTGAAAGTTGATATATAACCCATTTCCACATTAATTTTCGTATTCTGTATACGTATTTCAACAATTAACTTGTCATCATCAGCAGATAATTAAACAATGTCGCACTTGGAAAACTGCGGCAAAGTACCCGTACAAAACAAATTCCGCACACGCTCTGCACTGTCGAAGGCCAAAACGCACACTTAAAATCGAAATTGATATTTTGCGAAAAGAAATTAATGTCAATAGATTCATCACAGCGGACTCAAATCATAGCAAGCAACAAAAGATGGTTTCCTTCAGTTTTCTTATCAATCGTTTGTTTAGTAATCATAGTGTTAATATGGATTGCTTGCATTTGATAAAGAACGTGTGCAATTATCGCGAATTAGGTACGTATGAAAAATGTACATTTTGAAGAATAGAGGTCTTGAACACTGACTTGAGCCCCAACCATAATTCTTCTCTCTTTGATCTCTTAAACGACAGACAAGGTTTATAATACTTCTGTGTTGCCGTTATTCCATTTCTTGTACGCTTTGCTTCTTATTATTCTTTCCATGATTCGAGTTGTTCATGATAATAATTTTTCCATCCTATATGTAATTCTTCTTTCTATGATTCGATGCTCATATTCTCTTTGTTAGTTTCTCATTTGTCGTCGTCAGCATGGGTCCAAACCATCCCAATATTCGATTATTCCTTATTTGTGTATCATTGATCTGGCCAATTCGTATTTGCTTCATGTTTTTCCTTCGAAGTTTGTATTTACATATTTCTATATTTTTAAATACAACCAAAGTTGTGTTTGTTACAACTTCATACAGGATATAAAAATCTTAGATAATAATAATTTTAGAGTGTTGTAGGCATCGGTATTGATTTTGCATCATTCATAATGAATTAATTACACTTTGATGTCAGTGAAAATGTACACCTAAGATAATATATTATGATTTATCTTACTGTTGATATTTCAATAACTAATAATCATTCAAGATGTCACGACGACTTGACTAAATCAAAAATGCAAAATCATCGGAGAATTTCCTTGATATGTGTCCAAATCACTAGCGTATCATAATCCGTTACACTCTGAAATTCGTAATTCTCCGCGGATGTGCTATAATGGATATTGGAAAATAATCAATTGTGAATAGGATATGGAGTTTATGTATTTAAACAAATCGGAACTGTAGATTTTGGGTATGGTAAAATATACTTGAAACATTGACAGTTCTTCATAATGTACGGATACAGGAATATTAATAACGCCTCAAATTTGTTTTAATTCTTAATAATATAATATTCTTATATGAAGTTAAAGTGTACACATACACAGTCACACGCAAACATACAGTATCTGGTAATTACATTAGCTCAGGTCTCAGTTATGATGAATAATACATTTTAAATACAGATTGTTAACCTACAAAATACAAAGGGTACTAGGAATGTTTTGCAATATGACGCAATAATGAACAGTAGGAAGCTGCTTGTTGCTGCATGTTGAGACATGTCGCGCCGCGTTATGTCGATGGGCTCGGTTATTCATTAGCAGTGAGAGTGTAAAGTGCTTGCGATGGCATCGTGGTCACCAAATGAGATAAGGGCAGTTTTGCGTTATAATTTCGTGCGTGGTTTAAACATACACTAGTGCTTCGAAGAAATGACTCTTGCACTAGGTGATGCTTGTCCACATCGCACAACGATATTCAGGTGGTATAGAGAATTCCAAAGGGGAAATTTAACTGTGGAGGATGCTGAGAGGCCACGAACGTCAGTTACGGAGGAAAACGTTACTACTTTGAGGAAAATGCTTGGCGGGGACAGGCGAGTGACCTACCAATATATAGAGGGTACTTCAGGCCTAAATGCACCAGCAATTCGTTCGATTCCGCATGATCATTTGCACGTGAAGAAACTTTGTTCTGTCTGGGTACCGCATCGACTGACTGAAGACACGACGTGTGACTTGGTCCCGGGAGATGCTAGAAAATTTTAATAAGGAACAATCTCGGTATGTGAACAACATCGTGACAGGTGACGAGACTTGGCTGTACTATTGCGGACCGAAGCTCAAAACAAAGTTTGTGTCTTTGATGATGAGGACACACCCGTAGTTGTCTGAAAATTCCGATCTGTAAAGAAGAAAATGATAGCTGTATTTATCAAATCGAGTTAAATTGTGGAACGCGTCGTTTTGGACACACAGAAGAGAGACACAGCTAAGTGGTATACTACACAATGCCTGCCTAAAGTCATCGGATCTATGAAGAACCTACGAACCAAATCAAGAATGGACACCTGGTTCTTCCATCACGATAATGCTCCAGCTCACCGCGCCAAAGCCTGCACCGAATGTTTGACCACGACAGGATTGAAACTTCCCGAGCACCCTCCCTACAGTCCAGATCTTGCTCCCTGTGACTTTGCACTGTTCCCGCATGTGAAATTGAAGCTAAAAGGGAGGCGGTTTTCCAGTGATAAGGACCTTCTGCGGGCTTGGGACAATGAGTGTGTTTTACTCCCTAGTGAAACTTGGCAGAACTGGTTTAAAGATTGGATTCGGAGGATGGATTGGTGCATTGAGTGTAGAGCAAATTACTTTGAAAAAATTAAATAAACAAAGCTGTATTCCAAAACTTCCCTTTATACATATATTTACTTATTTATTATTTAATTTAATTTGTTACTAAAAAGTTATTGAACATGGTTATGACGTCGTAAATTGTAAGAGACGTATTATTTATTATTTAGCTGCTGTTTGTAATATTATAATCACTGGTCTATTAAACTTAGACGAAGAAAGGTAAATAAAGTTTCGTTAATAAAAAATTTAAATAAAAAAATTGTGTCAATCGATCAATATAATTATATATACATATATATGTATTTGTAATCGATCAATATGATGTTGATCGATTTACCAAAGTTTATAATTGCCAATAATCAAGTTTATTTGTAATTACATCTTACATGTATTTTTATTTTCAAACATGTTTGTAGATAAACAGGGTAATAATCGAGAAGGTAAGAGCTTTTGCGCACTTAAAATTTCATTCCTTTTATACAAAAATAAACATATTAGTGATGTAAATCGCAGATAAACTAATATTCCTTCTATAAGGTTGTTAGACACAAGGCGAACTTTTAATTGATATCTCCCGAAAAGCTGTTTGTCATTTTAGAACAACCTTCCTCTAAATCCCCTTAACGCTATCAGTCGCTGAACCAAATGAACTACGATGTTAGATGACTAATTAGTAATGAGTCATTTGGGTTAGAAGTTGTTGAAAGTCTGCGTTCAGTGAGAAATGCGATAGTGACGGTGGGAAAATGTAACCAGGTGAAGTAATTATAGAAACGCTCTTTCGCATCGTGAGTTCGGAGACGGGGTCGTTGAATTATTGAAGTTATTAAAGTTTTTGAAGAACAGCTGGACTGGCAAACAAGCAGCGCCGTTGCACATAACTTGTCCGCAATTACTGTTGAGTGGAAATTTTCAATTTTTTAAATTAATAACGAGAGTTGTGTCGATAATTGGTACTTTTTTTCGCTTTTTTTAATTTAATAATGTGCATGAAATTGAAATATCATGAAGCACATAATTGGAAAAATGGTATATTACTGGGTCAAAATGAGAAATTGCAAATGTTATTTCTTCTGTATTTGACATTCGAAATGGATTTATAAAAATAAATGGTACTGTTTTCATATAATTATGAGCTTTTACGATGCGAAACTGAAAAATTGAATTTCAACCGCTTTTTACATCGTATGTATACGAGGGTGGTCCCAGAAATACACGACCCAACGAAGAAAACACAAAAATTTTGGAAAGAAATATATTTATTTTTTTTTCCTTTCAGCTCTACATACTTTTACCAGCGATGTTCAATAAGTTCGATATTCTTTTTATAATAAGAACTGTCTTACTCCTCAAAATAGCCATTAACTGCCGACATCACTTCTTCATCGTTGGAAAATCTTTAACCACTGAGACATTTTTACAAGTCTGGGAACAGAAAATAATCCGAGGGGGCTAAATCTGGCGAATAGGGTGCATGAGGTAGCAATTCAAAATTTAATTCATTAATTTTGGCCATTGCAATAACGGATTTGTGAGTTAGTGCATTATCTTAATGAAACAACACTTTCTTCTTAGCCAAATGCGGCCGTTCCTGCATGATTTCTTCGCACAAATGTTGCAATAAATTCGCATAATACTCATCGTTGATAGTTTTTCCTTTTTCAAGATAATCAATGCAAATTATTCCACGCACATCCCAAAAAAACTAATGCCATGACCTTGCCACATGTTTCATCCATTGTTTTAAAACGTCGCAAAAATTCTCCTTTGTTGCTCCGAAACTTTGCTAAACACTCAATTGAAATATCTTCACGACACTGTTTTTGCTCGAGTGTGAGCAAACGCGGCACACAGCTTGAACACAGTTTTTTCATGTCCAAATTTTCAGATAATATGCGATGTACCGCACTTTTTGAAATGCCTACTAAGTCTGCTAGCTCGTGCACTTTCAGTGACGATCATCCAGTACCGCTCTGTCGATTTTCTTCACCATTTCTGGAGTCGTCAACTCATTTGGTCGACCACTGCGATGCTCGTGTTGGCAGCTCATACATCCTCGCTTAAATTCTGCTACCCAATATTCCATTGTTGCAAACGAAGGAGCAGATTCACCCAGAGTAGAATCCAGTCAGCTTTTATATCGGTTGAGCTGATGCCTTTCAAATAAAAGTATTGTATCACGTAAGGATGACCAATTTACTCCATTTTTACAAATTCACTGAAAACGTTCACTATTGATGGCTGCCAAACAAATACTAAACAACGTGGCGTCTTCAAACTTGAAACATATGCTTTATATATGCAAAATTTTTTAAATTAAGGTTTTTGAAATCCCCAATAATGCTTCAATCTGGCGGTATGTCATATGTCGATCATCGTTGATGATCTTGCGTACAGCAGCGACGTTTTCTTGAGTGACTGCTATTTTTGGTGAACCTGCATGTCGATCATCGTTGATGATCTTGCGTACAGCATCGACGTTTTCCTGAGTGACTGCTATTTTTGGTGAACCTGCTCCTGACTAATCCGTCTACGTTTGAATCGTCCATACCAACGATAAATTGTTAACCGATGTGGTGCTTCACTGCCGAAAGCAGAAACCAACTCGGCGAGATATTCGTGTTGACATAATTGTCTTCCAAAATTATAAAAAATTGTTCCATGAAAATGTTCTTGGTTTATTTCCATTTTTAACTATTATAACTTGTCAAAGTTCGTTGTAGTTACAACACGTATCGCACTAAAACTTTGGAATTAGTTTAATTAAAGATAGAAGTTAATTTTTAATACTGACATTTGATTAGTAGCGCTCTCTATGTCCCATTATGAAAAGCTTGAAAAATATCCCACGTATATAACACAGAAATTTCTTATATGTATATGCGATGTAAAAAAGCGTTTCAAATTATAATTTTTCGGAAGAGTTTTCCTTTTTTTATTTAGTATCTGCACGTAAACATATTAAAAAATATGAAGTTACTGGGGACAAATTTTTGTTATAAATTATTAATAAATTTTTGCCAAAACAGTGAACATGAAATTTGAAATAAAACTAATTTCAAATATTCATATTGTACATATACAAAGTTCGTGCGTAGGTGTTAAAAATGTTACCCTCTGACTTTGAACGATCACAACTTTACAAAAAGCGTACAGAATATAAAACAAGTTAAAAGTTTTCAAAAGTTTACACAATTCCCTGGAATAATAAAAAGCACATTATACAATATCCCTGTAATGTTTTAAAATTAGCTACCAAATTTTACGTGATTATTTGGCAAAATTTTAAATTCCATCTAATTCTGTTTATAAAGATTGTTTCAAATTTCGCGGTTTCTTTAAAGAATAAATAAACACATAATTTGCATTCACATTCAAAAACTTTTTATTGGTAATTGAAGTATCAGTTATAACATTTATATGCAAAAAATAATATCTGCTAAATGGCCTCCTCTTGCAGCTCCACAGACGTCCACTCTTTTTTTAAAATTTTCATATTATCTCATCAATGACACGAATAATATCATCTTTCAAAGCAGGAATTGATTGTAGATTGTTTTTATAACCCTAGCTTTTCACATAACCCCAAAGAAAATAGTCTAACGGTGTCAAATAACATGATCTCGGTGGCCAATTAGCATCACCGTTTCTTGAGATTACACGTCCAGGAAATTATTCTCTCAATACATCAATTGATTCGTGTGCAGAGTGAGGTGCAGCGCCATCCTGTTGAAACCACATATCCTCTAGATCAATATTCATTAATTCAGGCCACAAAAATTCGGTTATCATCCGACGATATCGATCACCATTCACAGTTACAGTTTCACCAGCAGCATTTTCAAAGAAGTAAGGTCCAATTACAACACCTAACCATAATGCACACCAAACAGTAACTCGTTTAGGATGCATAGGTTTCTCATGAATAATTCGTGGATTTTCCTCACCCCAGATACGGTAATTTTGTTTATTAACATACCCACTAAATTCAATATGTGCCTCATCGGAAAACATTATTTTTTGAGAAAAATCAGCTGGTTATTCATTGATGAAACTGACAAATGAATGACGCTTTAAATGATCTAATGGCATCAGTTCATGTGTTATTTGAACCTTATATGCCTTCAGAGCTAAATCCTTGTGTAAAATACGCCATGTTGTTGATCCACTAAGTCCAAGTTGTTGTGAACGTCGTCTAATGGACATTTCAGAATCTTCAGCAACACTTTCACGAACCAATCCAATATTTTCTTGTGAACGACAACTACGACTGTATTTTTCACTTTTTTGATCTTCCACGGAACCAGTCTCTTGAAATTTTTGAATAATTCGTCCAATAGTGCTTTCAGATGGACGATTATGTAAACCATAAAATTCACGTAATTTTTTAAAAACTCCTTTCACAGAACGCTGATTTTTATAAAATAATTCAATAATTTGAACGCGTTGTTGTCCGGTGTACAAAGCCATTTTTATAAATGTCATACATCACATTTTTTAAATGCCAACATACCCAAACAAATTCTGTGCGCCATCTGTATTTTATTTGTTCTTAAAAAAAACCGCGCAATTTGAAACAGCTTTTAGATTCTTAGCTATTAGGTACTGCATTAAATATCCAGACGCCTTTTTGAGTTAGACCTAATTATCATTTCTATTTTCATAAATTACGGAACGTCATTAATTTGGAGCGATAAGACGTTTTATGTTTCTACTAACTTCCAGTAACTATTAAAACATTCCTCGACGCCATTCAATTGTTTCTCGGTAATCAAATTAGTTAAGTGTTGCTTTTGGAAACTTCAATAGCAAATAGGTGACATTATATAAGAACGGATTTATAACGCTAGCTATAATGTGTTAGAGAGAGATAAAGATAAAGATAATAAGCCAAGTTTATATATACCTTAGAAATTATTTTCATTAAGGTAATGTTTCAAGACAAGCTAATTACATGTAGAAATGTAAACTTTAGCTAGTTAGGTTCGAAGCTTTCTATATCTAAGAAGTATTTTCTTCAGCATTACTTGTAGTTGTATTTAAATTTTTATTACATTTACAGTACAGTTTTTAGAAATTAAATTACTGTATACGGTCCACAAATGTATGTGTGTATTACATACACATTGCTGCGTATTTTAGATCTGGTATCATGTGGCGTTCATAACGCCAGATAATATGACAGTATTTAATGCACATAAGTTGTGGTGAGAAATTTTGAAATATACTTCATATCTACATCTATGTATTCATATATGTACGTTATTCACTTTGTAAAACTTAAAAAATTCGCTTAAAAATAAAGCATCTACATATGTTTACAAAGGTATACATTTCCTTTTACAAAAGATTAATTACAAGAAATACGTTCCGGAATGGAGATTACCAAAGAGAGGTCAATTACAGTATAATTGTCCTCGGGTGAAGAACACGATTACGGGTCAAGTAAAAGCAGAGTTAAAAGATCAAAAAATATGGCTGACGGTAGATGAAACCACGGATGCAAGAAAGGATAGTATTTTAAATGTGTTAGTACACGCTGCGGTGAGATTTCCATGGCTTTTCTTTTACGTAGTAGAACATTACAGTAGACAAACGCGGAAAGAATAGTAGAAACTCTAAAACATACCTTTGGGAAGTTCAATATGTCGGCAACCCAACTTGTAATGTTGATTACAGATGGGGGTTCAAATATGGTTAAAGCTGGAAAGTTACTAAAACAATCTTATCCTCAATTGCTTTATGTAACCTGTTTGCTCCAGGCATACCATCTTGTAGCTGAATTTATTAGAAACAGTTATCCAAAAGTAGACCAATTTATAGTTTCTACCAAGAAAGTTTTTATTAAATCTCCAAAACGCATTCGTGAGTTTAAACAGGTTTATCCGGACATTCCTCAAACACAACAGCCGGTATTCACGAGATGGGGAACGTGGCTTAAAACTGTTTTATATTATGAGAAATTTTTACATATTATTAAACCTCGTATCTCAAATTTAATCCGCAAAATGCTCAAGCAATTTCAATAAATCAGCGGTTGGTTTCAGATACTGAAATCCATACTGAAATTGTTCAATTCTTTTAGATACTATTTCCAAATTAAAGAACACCAAACTGTCATTACATGAAGCGCTAAATATAGTATATTACCTCAAAGCCTCGTTAGGAAATCTAATAGATAGTATAAGAAGATTAACAACCGATAAATTGCGTGCAATTATGAATAAGAATCCAGATTTTCAAACTATAGTGTGTATAGGCAAGAGTTTAACTGAAAACTAAGAGTGCGAATATGATGCGCACGTCCTTTTTAATCGCGTACATCACATTATTAGACGCACAACGCTCCTTTTCCAAATAATCTAACATATTTTCATCTCGCCATGGGAGTATGATTGAACATTAGAAGGCATACTAATGACACAACACCACAGCGAACTTTTGCGTCACTCTACAACAATAATACAAAAAAAAAACCTAAAATAGTAAATAATTACATTTATTATTTTTAATATTGATAATAAGCCGAAAGTCAGCCGTACGCTACTGCAAAAGCACTCTTTTTGCAGCGTTAATGATAGAATACAGACGGTCAGGATTCACAAGAGATAAGGACAAGATTAGCATTCTAAAATAGATTCTTAATATAACCCGAGGAGGATTAAATGACTCAGTAATTATAAAGCCTACAAATTAGGCGAGTTTATTTCATCAAAAGAATGATTTACTTCATATGTAATTTTGATGGAGCCTGTGGTTGATTAACTTAATCACTGAAGGTTGTTAAAAAGGAATCATTCTATTATTAATAACACCATATCAACTACATATGTTTCACCGATATCACGGATCGTCAGGTTGATTTGTGTTATTAATGAACAATTCCTTCAGAGTGTATTATCATGTCTTTCGATACAGAAAATAATGAATAATATCATATCTCCCTCTCTCGACCAATACATAAATGTATTGACCGACAAAGCAAGAACGCTTCTATCTTACAGATCGGAGACTATGTTTCCAGTGTATAATAGACAGAAACTTACATCTAGGCTTTATGCCAATTAAAGAATGTTAAAAAGGAATCATTCTATTATTAATAACACCCTATCAACTACATATGTTTCACCGATATCACGGATCGTCAGGTTGATTTGTGTTATTAATGAACAATTCCTTCAGAGTGTATTATCATATATATGATATTATTCATTATTTTCTGTATCGAAAGATATGATAATACACTCTGAAGGAATTGTTCATTAATAACACAAATCAACCTGACGATCCGTGATATCGGTGAAACATATGTAGTTGATAGGGTGTTATTAATAATAGAATGATTCCTTTTTAACATTCTTTAATTGGCATAAAGCCTAGATGTAAGTTTCTGTCTATTATACACTGGAAACATAGTCTCCGATCTGTAAGATAGAAGCGTTCTTGCTTTGTCGGTCAATACATTTATGTATTGGTCGAGAGAGGGAGATATGATATTATTCATTATTTTCTGTATCGAAAGATATGATAATACACTCTGAAGGAATTGTTCATTAATAACACAAATCAACCTGACGATCCGTGATATCGGTGAAACATATGTATGTAGTTGATAGGGTGTTATTAATAAATTCCTTTTTAACATTCTTTAATTGGCATAAAGCCTAGATGTAAGTTTCTGTCTATTATACACTGGAAACATAGTCTCCGATCTGTAAGATAGAAGCGTTCTTGCTTTGTCGGTCAATACATTTATGTATTGGTCGAGAGAGGGAGATATGATATTATTCACTGAAGGTTGATATATAACTCCTTTCCACATTAATTTTCGTGTTCTGTATACGTTTTCGACAACTACGTTGTCATCATCAGCAGACAAGTAAACAGTGTCGCACCTGAAAAACTACGGCAAAAATACCCGTACGAAAACGAATTTCACACACGATCTGACCGTTGAAAGTGAAAACGCACACTCAGCAAGTGTGCGTGTTGGAATTTGTTTTCGTACGGGTATTTTTGCCGTAGTTTTCCAGGTGCGACACTGTTTAATTATCTGCTGATGATGACAACGTAGTTGTCGAAATACGTATACAGAACACGAAAATTAATGTGGAAAGGGGTTATATATCTTTCATATTTAAATAATATTTTCGTAATGTTAGTCAATATAATTTAAAAAACTTTTTGTTATTATATTTTCGAACTTTGAAATAATTGCTTTTAATAACCATATAAAATAATTGTAGCTTCGTTGATGGCATAGATAAAAAATAATCTTACCAACACTTCTTACATTTCTAGTTGACTTTTAATTTTCCTCGTATTGGTAAACGAAACATTCATTGACTGTTAACTAGGTTATTACGAAATATTTATGTTGAACATTAAATGTATCCCAGTATTTGACACCAACGCTCTAATATACACGATTTTACTTATGTCATAATACATTCCGGTTCTTCTTTAATCCACCATTTACTTAGAAGCAATATCAAATTCATAATTATTCATTGTATACCGTGCATAATTTATTGCTGCAAACAATACGATCACTAGTTATGGGGCAAATTTAGATCTTGCTATTGTCCGCGCCAGTGTCTACGTGCATATTGATTGTAATAAACGGTTTAATGGATCACACCTTCTGTTTAGTAAACAGTAACCGTTGTGTCTTTTACATACGGTGATGACTGACAGTTAATCGTTAAACGCCGCTAGTTTAAAAGAGGGAGTGATTTCATTCTCCCTAGCTCAATTATTTATGGGTCACGCGATGACGATGGTGTTTGAGTACACGGACACAAACATGTTCTAGTGTATAATAAAACAGGAAACGATTAAAATGAAATCGTGTTGATTGATTGTTGTAGAAGTAGTACGAAAATGTACCTTCGATGTTACGAGTATATATTAAATGATTGTCCGACCAATGATTTTTATTTATTAGAAAATAATTTATTTTTTAATCTTTATGTTATCGTCAGATATAAAATGTAAATCTGTTTGTAAATTTTTCGATACTTTGACATTCCTTTCAATTCTTCAATTTCTAAATTCTTCCAATTTACTCTTCTCTTCTTTAGTCTTGTTTGTTACTCATCTATTAATTTGATATAATTTTGATAATATATTTTCTTTTATATGTATGGGGTGTAAAATCCGTAATAAAAATAAAGAAAAGAATTTGAAATTGCGTTTATTTGTCAATGTAATTCCTTGCCACCGCGATACCTTTGGACCAACAATGATTTGAAGTTTCTATGCCTTGATAAAATTCAGAAATCTCAAGTTCTAAAGCACATACAGCAGCTAGCATACAAATGGTACCAGGAAAGTTTTGCAAAACAGCTTTGTTTATTTAATTTTTTCAAAGTAATTTCCTCTACATTCAATACACCTCTCCATCCTCCGAAACCAATCTTTAAACCAGTTCTGCCAAGTTTCACTAGGGAGTAAAGTGCATTCGTTGTCCCAAGCCCGCAGAAGGTCGTCATCACTAGAAAACCGCCTGCCTTTTAGCTTCATTTTCACATGCGGGAACAGTGCAAAGTCGCAGGGAGCAAGATCTGGACTGTAGGAGGGGGGGTGCTCGAGAAGTTTCAATCCTGTTAGTAAAATATTCGCTGTAGGCTTTAGCGCGGTAAGCTGGAGCATTATCGTGAAGGAGGAACCAGGTGTCCATTCTTGAATTTGGCCGCAGCTTCTTTAGAAATCCAATGACTTTAGGCAGGCACTGTTCAGTATACCACTTAACTGTGACTATCTTCTGTGTGTCCAAAACGACGCGCTCCACAATTCCACTCGATTTGAAAAATACAGCTATCATTTTCTTCTTTACAGATCAGGATTTTCTGACAACTACGGGTGTGTCCTCATCATCAAAGACACAAACTTTGTTTTGAGCTTTGTTATTAAACTTTTTTAGCATCTCCTGGCACCAAGTTACATGTCGTGTCATCTGCTCTTCAGTCAGTCAATGCAGCACCCAGAGAGAACAAAGTTTCTTCACGTGCAAATAATCATGCAGAATCGAACGAATTGCTGGTGCATTTAGGCCTGAAGTACCCTCTATCTGTTGGTAGGTTACTCGCCTGTCCTCGCCAAGCATTTTCCTCACAGTAGTAACGTTTTTCTCCGTAACTGCCGGCCTCTTAGCACCCTCCACAGTTAAATTTCCCCTTTAGAATCCTCTATACCACCTGAACATCGTTGTGCGATGTGGACAAACATTACCTAGTGCAAGAGTCATTTCCTTGAAGCACATTTGATCCAAAAAAGCAATCCCATATCATAGCCAACCTCTACCGTGCTTAACAGTAAGGGCTATGCATTTTTCCCGGGTACGCTCATCCACAGACCTTCTCATGAAAACACGTCTTCGTAAACCGAAAATCTCGAATTTGTATTCATCGGGCCACACTACTTTATTCGTCTTCTAATTTAATTATTTTTGGATAAGCTTTTATAGATTTTAATGTTTACTATGAAACTATTTCTTACTACAAAAATAAATTTTATAATTACAACATTTCTATAGAAACTGTAATGAAACAAGGGTGACCAAATACTTATGAGCGTTAGTGTATATATATGTATACACAGTTGGCACGTCTTTCTTTGCCGATACATCATTATTTTTAAGTAGAATTAATGTAGTTGGTACGGTAGGTCCCAATTAATAAATGTTTAAACATTTATTAATTGGGACGAAATTGTTTATTTTTCTATTCTAAATATGTTAAATGGGATTCGATAATTTTTTCTAAATAAATAATATAAATTTAGTACGACGTACAAAAAGAAAAATCGTATGAACTGTAGTTATAATAAAACATTAAAATTAATGGAGTGTTACAACACATTTAAACATCTATACAATACTTTATACACATTTCAGCGTCGTAGTAAACTACTTGTTTAAAAGAGCGACATTAATTTTTAATAAACAAACTCCGTTTTCCAGGAAGCAACTGCACTTGTCTAGGAAATGCATGCCCGTTAAAGTTTGAAGCGCAAAATAAAGGGAAGACGACACACCATTATATCCTTATTAAAGAGTTTTATTGAATTTTCTACATTGAAATATAAAATTTCGTTACATCCATGAAACAACGCCTATAAATTTTATTACATAACTACAAAATGTATTATATTATATTTAAACTAATGATGAAAAATGCTTTGTTACGAATTTATTTTAAGCTTCTTTCATATTTATCGGCCATCGCTATGTATTGTTATGCAAAAATTTAGTGTGCCTATTAAAATTAAATAATTTCAAATTCATGCTCACTTTCGCGAGCTTACGTGATTCGAGAATGAGCATTTCTTTGAAATTGTTTTTATTTACTCGTCAGTCGTTATTTTATTTATATATTTATATTAATAAGTATTCTTTCGAGATTCAAACTGAATCTTCTAAAGAGGACATGGTGCGCCATCTGCATTATTCAAGTCTAAGCAGATATACAGATGCGTTAGGTTTTTGTTTGTCATTTCAGCAATTAAAACTTCTATTATTACATTCTGTGATGTATATGTGATGTACTTGAGAAAGCTCAACTATTTCAATAGCATCTAAATATGGTGAGTTTTTAAGCCAAGTAAGTACTGATGTAGAGTAAGGTACGGTAGTTAATCATGTATAAATGTAATTTTCGTTTTCCCTATTTAATGAATGAATGAAGGAACACAGTGCGTTGGTACTTTTTAAATAATTTCTATTTTACACTTCAACTGCATTAAGTACATGCACTTAGTTATAAAATCTATCTTGTAGTGATTAAAATGCTTTTTTATGAATTGATTGTGAAAATTGCAATTCTTTAAGTAAAATTTAACAAATATTATGCAAGACTTACCCGATTAAATCCTGATTCCAGAAGACTAGGAATTGTTGATTCTTCTTTTTCGTAAGCACTAAAACAATAAAATATTTGAATAGACCTAGTCAACATTTCTATTAGTTTGAAGAAGACGTACGCTATCTTAATTATTTTATTATATGATGCTGTAAAATCATTACCTGCGTCTACAGTATCTGGTAATTAACTTAGTCTAGATCTCAGTTATGATAAATAATTTATTTGAAATACATATTATTGTACCCTCCTGGAAAGATAAATGTACATATTTCTTAAATACACAAACATTAGTTTCGGGGTTGCTTCCTTACCGAACTCACAATCTTTACCTGCACTCGCTAAATTGTAAGAAGGGAACGGAGCTAGCCTTCAGTATATCAGGTTGTTACAAATGTAATGTCCGTTTTTTCCTTCAGTCTGAACTGAATCGCACCTGTGTGAAGACGTGTATGTTTTTGGTGAAAATTATTATTGTATTTGTAGAAAAGGGTATTTATTTTGAAGTGTGTACCTGTTCCATTTCTTGGAAAGATTAATACACCTGTACTTGTCTCGCCTATGGAAATGCTGTCGGCAAGAGATATTCGGGCAATTTACCTCTTTCAACTTAAAAAGGGATTAAATGCAGCTGCAGCAACGCGAGAAATTAATCAGACGTTCGGTGAAACCACGTGTAATGAACACACATTACGGCGATGGTTTAAAAAATTCAGCGAGCGAAATTTTGATTTGGAAAATAAGCCTCACGGATATGCGCGTAGCACCGTTAATGACGACGAGCTGCGTGTAGAAGTTGAAAGTAATCCGTCGACAACAGTGCGTAGCCTTGCAGAAACATTTCAAGTGTCCATTGCCACCATTAGTCGTCACCTTTCTTCGATTGGTAAAGTGAAGAAACTCGATTGATGGGTGCCGCACCAATTAACGGAAGCCAATAAGCTCCGTCGATTAGAGGTGGCTACCTCTTTGGCTAATCGACAGAAAGTTGAACCGTTTCTTCATCGAGTGGTAACGTGTGACGAAAAGTGGATACTTTATGATAATCGGAGACGGTCAGGACAATGGTTAGATCGAGGTGAAGTACCAAGACAGCATGCACGAGCATCACTTCAACCGCGAAAGATTATGGTGACTGTATGGTGGACCAGTAAAAGTATTATTCACTATTCATTTTTGCAACCTGGTGAAACCATCACGGCAGCATCCTATTGTGCCGAACTGGAAACTATGCATGGAAAATTGAGCCGCTTGCAGCCCTCACTAGTCAATAGACATGGATCCATATTTCTTCATGATAATGCAAGACCTCATGTTGCACGACAGACAATCCAAAAACTTTCGGAATTTGGTTACGAAATTCTCCCTCACCTGACCTTTCGCCAACTGATTTTCATTTTTGCCGAAGTTTAGACAATCACTTAAAAAATAGGGACCTCCCTGACCGGAAGTCTGTAATAGCAATGTTTGAGCAATATGTGAGCCGTGGCAACAAACTATTGATGTAAATGGAGACTATTTTGCAGAATAAATATTTATATTTTTTTAAATTTAGACTTTTTTTTATTCCTTACAAAATCGGACATTTCATATGTAACAACCTGATACATATACTTATTTATTTCATTCATAATCTTAAATTTCGAGGTCGCTAATTCCTTACCAAACTCATAACTAGAGTTCGTATATCTTTTCCGCGAGCCGGAATCGTAAGACGGCAGTGACGAACAAACGGACGCCCTTGCGATGCATGCGTTATTTGTATCATTTATGTTTTGTTTTATACACAACATACCTACATTATTTAAAGCTGTTGTTGCGCAGCGCAAGAAAGAACCGCTTTTAATCGAAGCAATGAAGAAAAAGCGGTGGGTGCATCAACATTTTATTCATGGAGATTGATGAAAGGTCTTTGTTTATATTGCAAACCTTTTAAAAATGTTTTCTTATTTTAGGTGTTAGTTCCTGTTGTTAATTTCTCAATCACAGGTCATATTCAGTGACCAGTCACGATTTATGGTTACACGGTTAAAGAATGTATGAAATTTGTTGGGACGATCACCTTCACCTTCGCAAAATGTTAGACATACACTTTGATGGTATGCTCATGCATTACTGGGGCGGGAATCGGATCTCTGTACTTTGTCGAGAGAACAATGTACAAGTATCAGTACAAAATGCAGAGGAAAATGCATGTTCATGCAAGATGGGGCTCCGTGCCATAAGCCGAAATCTGTCCAGAATATGTTTCGCGATTTCGGTATACCAGTATTGTCCTGGCCTGAAAATTCACCGGACCTCAATACAGTCCAGAATGTTATCAATGTTCTTACATCTGTTATTTGAGATTTGACCAAATATTGAAGGAAATATAGTTAGGAAATGAGTGTCTTATAGTTGTGACTATGTGTTCCAACCTATACTAGCATGTGTAATATAGATACATACGTTTTAAGTTTCATGGGCTTGGATTTTATTACGTTAAAACTCTAAAATTGTAGGGTGGTATGATTTAATTACCAGATACTGTATGTTAAATACACTTCTCATACAATAATTGCGAAACTAAAATTATTTATCGTGGTTTCTTTGAATATTTTGCAAGAACGTGAAGTATCAGCTCAAATTAAATAATAAGTACTATCGCATACTGCGGTGATTCGACGCAAATACTTTTATCAAAAAGCCGTAGTATAAAAGCGGTTCTGTAAGGTGCCGTGATAGTTAATTATTAACCCGTACTTGGCATTATTGTTACACTGTGAATCATAGTGTACAATTGAATTTATAATTAGGGTAGCGTATGAATAATACAACTTGTTTAAGTCGTTTCTATAACTGTTAACATAATGCCACCTCAAATTACAGAATTCTAAAATATATAATTTAAAAGACATAACTCTTCTTAATAAATGTTACAAGAATCATTCGAATATTAATAACACCCTGTTTACTATGCGTTTCAAGGAATTCAACTATCATCAGGCAAACTTGTGCTATTTACGAACGATTCTTTGTGAGCTGAAAAAACAATAGCTCCCTCTGTTGTTCAAACATACGAATGTACAAGCGAAAGAATAAGGGCGTGTCATTTCGCTAATATCGGTAACAAAGTTGTCAGTGCGTATACATTGAACGAGAGAATGTTTAGTTTTTTCATAATTTTCCTTACCGAACCTCATTTTAAAAACGATTAAAAATAAGAAACGAAGTAATTATTTATTCTACTATCCAGACAATCAAAATGTTACTTTCAACAGAACTTTATACAACGACAAAATCTAAAATTAGTTCTTGTTATTTTATCTTATAATATTTCATAAATGGAGAGAGAAAGGATGACAATTCCATTTATTAACGTGTCAAAAATACGCTGATGAATAAAAAATTGGGGTCAGATTGAAATGTAATACAATATATTTTTAGGAATTTTACTTGAACATATACATTTGCGCTAGTAGGTGTTTAATCCTTTGTTTTCCGCACAATCTTACCCCTCATATTATCTGTCATGGTGTTGTCACCGTATTTACGAATTTGATGAAAGTTCTCGTTTCGGTGTCTACTTTAACATTTATTTATTTCATAAAACCTTTTAGTTGTGCCATCTTAATAGCGAATTCTGTATTATTTAATATAAAACCTCTTTCCGCATTAATTTTCGTATTCTGTATACGTATTTTGACAAGTAAGTTGCCATCATTAGCAGATAATTAAACAATGTCGCACCTGGAAAACTACGGCAAAATACCCGTACGAAACAAATTCCGCACACGATCTGTACCGTTGAAAGTGTGCGTTTTGACTTGAAATTATGAATAGGGCTGTTGTCTTCAGGAAATATTTGTGTTGCAGAAGGTAGCATTATAATATCTAGTACGGTTTTGTAACCATTTCCTGTAAATTGTTCATATATTTTCCAGCAAATCCCCCGATACTTGGACGCTTATCTAATCTCAAATATTTACGGAAAAACGTCCATTTCTTTATAATTGGTAAACAAATTCATGTGAATATCTGTTCCTGCTACGTGATCTATATAATCTTCATCGATTATTATGACATGATTTTTCATCTGGAAAGAAGATATTTTCCAAAAATTATTGTCCATATTAAGGAATTTTTTCAAACTCCAAATGTTGTTAATAGACTTGAGTTATAAATTCTCTTCTAGCTTGC
Source organism: Dermolepida albohirtum (assembly GCA_031893035.1). NCBI lineage: Eukaryota > Metazoa > Arthropoda > Insecta > Coleoptera > Scarabaeidae > Dermolepida > Dermolepida albohirtum. The sequence continues at coordinate 117,742 of JAVIWB010001212.1, forward strand.
AGAATAGCTTCTAAATTAGGATTTTAAATTGCACGAAGAGCCTTTCTATACGTCGCTGCAAATGCAGTTTCTGCTTTTGCTGCTACGGCAGTAGCATGAAGGTAATTAATAAGTATTTCGTCGCTATCAATAGTAGTAATTGTTGGTCTTCCTCAGCTAGTACTTCTTGTTAATCTTACTTTACTAATCCATCTCTGCTCAATTCTGAGGATAGTATTTCTACCCACCATAAACTCTTGGGCAACTCGTTGAGATCACCCATTCTCTAACATCATCACTACTCTGTTAACTAACTGTGCTTAAATGTTGAGGCATTTTTAAGTAGACACTCTGAATTAAAGAGATAAGTCAAAATGACAAATATTAAGTTAACAGAAAACACCTATTCACAGCAAAGCAATTTAAGTATACACATTTTTTCTGTTGTCTATGATACGTATATTAATGATTGTTAAAAGGAATCATCCAAATGTTAATAACACCCTGTCTACTGTAAATGTTTCAGATATTCACTCATCGTCAGGTAGACTTGTGTTATAAACTCTACGAAGGAATCGTTCGTTTATAACACAAGTCTACCTGACGATGAGTGAATCTCTGAAACATATGTAGTACACAGGATGTCTTTAACATTTGAATGATTCCATTTAACAGTCATTTATTCGGTCATTATTTTTCTGTATCGAAAAGATACGATAAACTCTACGAAGAAATCGTTCGTTAATAACGCAAGTCTACCTGACGATGAGTGACTCTCTGAAACATATATAGTAGACAGTGTGTTACTAACATTTTAAAAATTCCTCAGCAATCATTTATTCGGCAAATCGTCGAGGTAGCAAGTGTCTATCTATACACGCTCTGGAAACTTTGTTCACGAACAGCGAGATAGACGCGTTTTCGGTTTGTTCTTCAATACATTCTAGTGTTGGATGAGAGAGGGAGGCAATGTTTATTCACGATACGTATATTGTTATTAATCTAATTATTACTCGTTTTAAAACAAATGATTGTTTTCAAATTAAAATAATTATAAATTCTTTTGCTTTTATAAAATAAGTGTGGATGATTGTGGAAATTTGAAATAAGAGGCGCATTATATTAAAAATTATATTTGTGTTCAGCATGCACTTACCTCCTTTTAGTAACAGCGACCATAGCGACACTCTGGCTACCTTTCGTGTTCCGTATCGATCTGAAAAATTAAAAAAAGAGAAAGAATTAATGAACATGAACTAGATTGTTAACTAAAAACGAACGAGTTGATAAAGTTTCGTTCGTTAGAGTTCATTTAATTGAGACCTTTTTGATGTTACCGAAATGATATTTGGGAGACAACGGTCATCTAGTGGACACGTACATACATACATTGTATAATCAACAATCGTAATTAGAACGAATAACGACCAATTTGCTGCTAATAAAGATTTTCCATTTTTAATTATTTTTCGATATGTGAATTGTAATGCATAAATTATGAATCTAATTACTTCAATGTAAATTTGAGATGTTTTAATGCAGAAGTATTGATCGACCATATGCGACCATATTGAAGTTTACTGAGTTACGAATATTTGGAATCAATCGCCTTCAAAGTGGAATAGCACCTAATCTAGTTAATTTTTTGAAATAGAAAGAGATCCCTTCTACTATGTCGATATCTATAATTTTCCTTTCATTTTTTATATTTTGGAAGAAAAAGAAGAAACTAGGCTGGATTAAGCGTATAGTTATACAGTATATGGTAATTAAATTACCCAGATCTTAATTAAGATGAATAATATGTTTTAAATACACTCTCTCGGAAAGATTAATGTATGATGGTGCGCACAAGTATCCGTCCGAAAAGCAATAAACCGAAATAAAATTGAACCTTAAGGGCATTTCTATTATTCAAAGGCTCGATAAAACTGGTCCACTGTATAAAAGCAATAGGGCTTTTACTTCGATGCATAAGATATCTGAATATAGAAATCAGGTAGTGTCAATTAGGTGTTAAAAATGTAAATACGGTTTATGACGCTTACTAATATTGTGGTGTCGGAATTATAACAGGTATGGTAATGTAATCTTCGATTGTCAGTAATTGAAATTAAATAAAGGTAAGTATCTAAAATGGATATTGACTTTAATAAATAATACAAAGAGATTTATTTTCGTTTTGTATAAATCGCAAGCATTAGCGTTTAGTATTCGTTAATGTTAAATTAATATTTTCAAATAAATGTGTTTACATTAAATAAATTACTAAAGTAGATTTAAAGTGACTTCTAAGAAGTTCTAATTCGATGTAACCCCTAACATATAGTATTTATAAAGTGTTTAGTTTTCGTTTTGCCTTTAATCGCCATGATTAAACAGTTCGATAAGTGCACTGTGTATTGGTAGTATGATGGAAAGACATGCATATACTAGTGAAACTGCAAAAGCCGTAATTCTAACTCTTCACAGGAATAGGTTCTTCGCGATAGAATTTAGTTTACAAGTGAATAAACTGGTTTCTTATATTTTTACATTATAACTTCGATATTAAAAATAAATTTAAACACCATGTTAATTGAATTTTTTATTTCTATTGAATTGTCATAGCATTTTTTAAAATATAAATTATGAATTTTAGAAGTCGACAGTCCTATGATGAATTCATCGATACGAAATAGAAGGGCACACCAGAACAAGGCGAAAATTGGGTCATCCAAAAGTTACAATACCAGTTCAAAACAGATTGCTGGAAAATGCAATACTGGAGCATCTCTTTTATAACAGTTCTTGAGTGTTGAATTTTACAAGCCTGTAATGCAGTAGATTTACTGTTACAAGAAGACTGAAGGAAGTTGATCTGTACATCAGGAACTTTCCACAGTTATCTATTTCGAGGAGTATCATGGCCAGCATGGTATTCGCTGTGGAAAATTTATACAGAGATTGGATGGACGTAGTTTCTTCAGACAAAAAAGTTATCTGTTCTAATGTAAAATCCAATGCGTTAGTGCACAGATCTGTAAATACCAGATTTGATAGAAGATACGTTTTAAGAAGCATATGTTTCAAGTTTGAAGACGCCACGTTGTTCAGTATTTGTTTGGAAGCCATCAATAGTGAACGTTTTCAGTGATTTTGTAAAAATGGAGAAAATTGGTCATCGTTACGTGATACAATACTTTTATTTGAAAGGCCTCAATCTAACCGACATGAAAGCTGAACTGGATTCTATTCTGGGTGTGTCTGCTCCTTCGTTTACAACGGTGAAATATTGGGTAGCAGAGTTTAAACGAGGCCGTACGAGCTGCCAAGACTAGCATCGCAGTGGTCGACCGAATGAGGTGACGACTTCAGAAATGGTGAAGAAAATCCACAAAGCGGTGCTGGATGATCGTCGACTGAAATTGCATGAGCTAGCAAATATAGTAGGCATTTCAAAAAGTGCGGCACATCACATATTATCTGAAAATTGGACATGAGAAAGATGTGTTCAAGATGGATGCCGCGTTTGCTCACACTCGAGCAAAAACAGTTGTGGAGATGTTTCAATTATATATATATATATATATATATATATATATATATATATATGACTATCTTGAAAAAGGAAAAATTATCAATGGCGAGTATCATGCGAACTTATTGCAACGTTTGAGGGGAGAAGTCAAGCAAAAACGACCGCACCTGGCTAAGAAGAAAGTGTTACACACCTACAACTTGAAAAAATGGCTCAGTGGTCAAAGATTTTCCAACGATGAAGAAGTATGACATTATAAAAAGGGTATCGAACTTATTGAACATCGCTAGGAAAACTATATAGAGTTGAAAGGAGATTATGTTTTGAAAAATAAATATATAGAGCTCTGTTCAACGAAAGTAATAAGAACTGTATTTAAATTACAATATATTTGCTCATCATACATATATATACATATATATATATATATATATATATATATATATATATATATATATATATATATATATATATGTATGTATTTCTTAAATACACACCTACAATAGACTTACATATAGATACTTATTTATTTCATTCATAGTATTTTTATCACTAGTCCCTTACCGAACTCATAATTTTTACCTGTGTCCATTCAATTACAGGAAGGTTAAAGGGTGGTAAAATGAATATATACAAGTTTATTCTGAATTGTTAGGACCCTGGAAGAATGCGTTTGTGATAACCTATTTACCGTGTTAGTTTAGTGTTAGTATAGTTAGAATAATGACGCTCTAATTTTATACTTTATAATAACTGTTATTACGAAACGGACAAACGCCCAATTACGAGATAATATTATATTATACATAGTAATTGTGTATATGTGAAATGTAAATAATTAAACACTACTACAAAAAAGAAAAAGTAAATTTCTAAGTAAGAAAAAAATTAATCAGACTACTATCAGAATGCGTCCAACAATCGATTTTTCATCCCCAGGATCGCTTCAGAAATGGATCGTTTTTCTCGTTTTAACATTAAATCACAGACGTCGATGCGATAAAATAAATTTCTTTCTCTGAGAACACATGGGACGCAAATCTTCAGCTTCTATGTGAAACGAAAATTTAATCTCATAACAATTTCTCGCACTGTTATTCGGTAGTTTAATTGAACCAATACTTTTATTTCGTTCTCATCAAGTTCAACTAACTTTTCAAAACTAGGTCTATCTTTGATATCAAAAATTCCAGAACGAAATTTTGTAAACCAGCTTTAGCACTGAAGTTCTGTTTAAAACACCTCAAACTTTTTCCTTGCCTCGATTACGATCTCATTTTTTCGCTAATAAAAAAAAGCAAAATATGCTAAAAATGTTCTCTTTTACTGTACATTTTTCAAATCATAATAAAAAAAAAACAAAGAGAGAAACTTTAGTATGATTTAAAATGAAGTTGGCTGATTAAAAATACAATAAATCGAAATACGATGAAACCCGGTCCTAGGAATACTCATATTGTCCGCCAAAATTATTCTTATATGCGGATTATTCCATTATCCGCTTTTAACTTATTTTTTCCTATTACTAGTAAGTCAAGTATGTATGTACATATATACGTACATACTTCGTATTCTTTATATCTGCGATTTTATAACTATAAAATTGATTTCAGTATGATACTGTAAATTTACGTTGCGATTTTCATGAAATGTATTTAAGAATACATACAAAAGAAATAAAACACATTTCAGCGTAATACATATTTTTTAATTGATACTATTTTTTTTATTTCAAACTCTACACATCCTTAACAAAATAATCTGTAATTTTATTTTGTTTTCTTTCTTTACACAAAATATCAGTGATTTGGTTATCTAATGCATAGAAATGTGTAAAATTGCAATGAGTCTTTGATTCTAAAAAACGACGTATAGTGTCACATGTTAATTTCGCTTCTTGAGATGATGGCGCGGTTGATGGAGTATCCTTTGAATATGTATTTTCAGCATTCTTCCCGTTGCGTCTTCGTTTCTGAGTAAATTTAAAATTATCACGCCAATCACTTAAAATACTGTCTTTTCTTTTTAACAATTTACTCATTTGCGCTTGAGACACACTGGCAATATCCGACCGACTGCAACTTGTTTCTTCTAAAAACTCAAGCGATTTTACATTTTCCTTCAGAGCAAGGTCTTTTCTTTTCAAGTTTGTCGAAGAAGCCATTTTTCACTCATTTTCGATTGCAATGTCAAATAACAAACTGAGCAGAAATATAGAAATTTCCTGCTTTTAAAACCTCCGAAAAAAATTTTATTGAATGTATGTAATTCGCATAGAATTAACCATTGTCTAAATACTGTTTAAAATCTCTTACGTATAAGATTTTATTGCAATACGTAATTATGCCAAGATTATCTGTAATTATGTACATAATAGCTTTCTAAAAGTAAAGTAAACATTCATAGTAACTTTTGGTTTACATCCACCTTTAGTTAAGTAGGTAGAGAAATTTATTCTTTTATGAAGACAAAATCGCATTAATGTTCTTAGAAAAGCCATTCCTTTACCCAATATATTCTATTAAAAGATATATTTATAACCGAATAATTTTGTTAATACTTAAAGGGAAATGGTTTTGTCCTTGAGATTTTAATTCCTTTAACCGATATATTCTATTATGAGGATTTTAAATAAACGGGTTTCACTGTATATAAAATTAAGGAATCTTATCAAGAAACATTTAGGATAATTTTATATTAATTTTCTCTATTTTGACGCTTTAAATAATTATATAATTTAAAATACTTGTCGTTATTTATTATTTTACCACCATTGGATATTTTCTCATTTTTTTAATAAATTTTTATACGTCATCTGCCAAATTTAAATTGCTGGTTGCTCCACGTTGAGAGCCAAAACTGTTCAATAATAAGCTAAAAAAAAGACTCGATATATAAATGCATATTGTGGTAACTATACAAATACTACATAAAACGTTTTGGGCCCTTTTATATTACTACCATGTATTCTAAAGGGTGTTTCAAATTTCGCGGCTTTTTTAAAGAGTAAATAAAACACATAATTTGCATTCACTTTTAAAAACTTTTTGTTGGTAATTGAAGTATCAGTTATGACATTTATATGCGAATATCCGCCAAATGGCTTCCACAGACGTCCACTGTTTTGTTAAAATATTCAATGACATTTTGACATAATTGAGGCTCTATCTCACCAATGACTCACAATAATTTCATCTTTCAAAGCAGGAATTGATTGTGGATTATTTTTATAAACTTGACTTTTCACATAACTCCAAAGAAAATAGTCTAACGGTGTCAAATTACATGATTTTGGTGGCCAATTAACATCACCGTTTCTTGAGATTACACGTCCAGGAAATTTTTCTCTCAATAAATCAATTGATTCTTGTGCAAAGTGACGTGTAGCGCCATCCTGTTGAAACCACATATCCTCTAGATCAATATTCATTAACGCAGGCCACAAAAATTCGGTTATCATCCGACGATATCGATCAGTTTTAACAGTTACAGCTTCACCAGCAGCATTTTCAAAGAAGTAGGGTCCAATTACACCACTTGATCATAATGCACACCAAACAGTAACTCGTTTAGGATGCATAGGTTTCTCATGAATAATTCGTAGATTTTCCTCACCTCTGATGCGTTTATTGTTTATTAACATAGCCACCAAGTTCAAAATGTGCCTCATTGGAAAACATTATTTTTTGAGAAAAATCAGCTGGTTGTTCATTGATGAAATTGACAAACGAATGACGTTTTAAATGATTTAATGGCTTCAGTTCCTCTGTTGTTTGAACCTTATATGCCTTCAGAGCTAAATCCTCGTGTAAAATACGCCATGTTTTTGATCCACTAAGTCCAAGTTGTTGTGAATGTCGTCTAATAGACATTTCAGGATCTTCAGCAACACTTTCACGAACCAAACCAATATTTTCTTGCGAACGACCACTACGATTGTATTTTTCACTTTTTTGATCTTTCACGGAACCGGTCTCTTCAAATTTTTTAGTAATTCGACCAATAGTGCTTTCATATGGACGATTATGTAAACTATAAAATTCACGTAATTTTCTAAAAACTCTTTTCACAGAAAGCTGATGTTCATAAAATAATTCATTCAACAATTTGAACGTGTTGTACCGTGTTCGAAGTCATTTTTATAAATGTCATACATCGCACTTTTTAAATGCCCACATACTCAGACAAATTCAGTGCGCCATCTATATTTTATTTATTCTTTAAAAAAAACCGCGCAATTTGAGACAACCTATATATACGGTATTCACGGTAAGAATTGGCGCATGTCATCAACAGTACTTTCATAATGATAATATTACTTTCTTAAAATACCTGATCTATGGCAATTACTGGTATTTTTACTGTTATTACGATTACAATGCTAAAAATTGCTAGTGCAATGTTGAAATTTTCTATTCTGTCTTGTTTGTTATTTACCTCCTCACTGTTCTTGACAATCAACTGATATCTAAACCTGTACCTTAGAAATATAGTCAATGACATTAGAAGTGTTACACCTAGAAGGAATAGTTTCTTGGACGTAATTTTTTGGTAATGTGATAAGCTTAAGTCAAGAATCAAACGATCAGATTTCCAAGAAATTTTATTAACATTAATTTGAAAAAAAATCAATAATGTGTTTGGCGACCTCGTAGCTGTAGACACTCCTATACACGTCTAGGCATCGACAAAATAAGATGGTCGATGTCTGCTTGTGGCACCTCGTTCCAAGCAAGTTGAACTTGGTGGATTAACTGTGCCAGAGTTTGTGGAGGATGGTTCAAATTGGTCAGTCTTCTCCCCATTATGTCCCACACATGTTCGATGGGATTTAAATCCGGTGAACGGGGTGGCCACGGCAAAACATTAACGCCAGCTTCTCGTAGAAAGTCCATAGTACGACGAGCAATATGTGGACGCGCGTTGTCTTGCTGAAAAAGGACGTGTGGACGGCCATCTAGATAAGGCAATAAAGTGGTTTGCAGGACGTCATCAACATAACGCGCAGCTGTCATACTGCCCCGAATAAACAGAAGAGGTGATCGGCTTCCATATGCAATAGCCCCCCAAACCATTACTCCAACAGTCCTGTGCACATGCCTCTCAACAGCAAATCCAATATCACGTCGCTCTCCACGACGGCGTCTTACCCTCTGACGGCCATCATGCATGCCTAGGCAGAATCGCGATTCGTCGCTGAATACGACATTATGCCATTCTGCTTCCCAATGCTGCCGTTCTCTGCACCAGTCCAAACGTTGACGACGATGTTCTGCAGTCAAAGGAAGGACTAATCGTGGACGGTATGAAGCAAGTCCAAAAGCTCGAATGCGGCGATATAATGTTCGCATACTGACAATGCGACCTTCTACACCAAATCATTGGTCACAGAGTTGGCGCGTAGTAGCAAAACGGTCTCGCAGAGCTAATAGTCTGAAGTGCCTGTCTTGACGCTCTGCGATACGCCTCGGTTGACCTGTTGGTCTGTTTCGTGTTCCTCTACCTTCTTCTGTCCACACCCTACACACACGCATTACCGTCATTGCAGTGGAACCAACACGGCGGGCAATTTCGCGGTAGGCCAAACCGACTTCTCTAAAAGCAACAATTCTACCCCTGTCAAAATCACTAAGATGGTGATATTGTTGACGCCTTCGAATTGGAGGCATTTTGTTACGCTTAACAGAAGTAGGCGAAGACACAATAACTGAAAAAAAAAACTTGTACTTATCAGCTCTGATAAACCGTTTTCTTAACAACTCAATAAAAGAAAAAACTTTTTTTTTGCAAAAACTGTCAAACATAAAACGATACAATTGTTATCATAACAAGCAGTCATTCTGTTGTCAAAAGCACAATTCCAGGAAATTGTTCCTTCTAGGTGTAACAATTCTAATGTCATTGAGTATATATATCTGGTAACCTAGTACAAACGTCATTGATTACGTGCACCTATTTTTATCCTGAATAACCTATCATAATTATATTGAATGAAGTTTCCCCAGCTTGTGTTGAATATAAACATCATAATGTTTGCAGTTGTATTTTTAATTGCCTTTCCATCAATTTATAATATAAACAGTTGGTACGTTGTCGTCGCAAGCAGAAACAAAGGAAAAAAAAACATCGAAGAGAATAAAAAAGCCACGAAGTAAATTAATTTTTCCGTGTTTATAGTCTAGTAGTGTTACTTGATTAGTTCTTTCGGAAGGCAAAGTATGCATACAGATATGTGTGTATGTTCCACAAAGAAATTTGGCAGTCGCATAGTTAACAGTAATGAGTTTAATTTGATAGTTAGTGTGGGTGATTTATCGTCTATAAAAGTTAATTTAGTCTGAAGTTTGAAGGAATAAACAGAACGCAATGGCATTTCGACATGAATATGCGTCTTTCTTAATGGAACTCAATCTGAAGTAATATTCCTAAAAATTAACTTCAAATGCCTTATAAATGCCAAAAGTCATAAATGAAATCATAAACTAAGAATTCTAAAGGCATGGGACAAAATTATTTTACGTTTTCCGAAAAATATCTTCATATAGACAGTGTGTTTGATTATAGTGGTACACCATTACGAAGTGATTGATCATTTCGTTACGAATAAAGTGACAAACTGAATAGTTTTTTAGTAGTTTTTGAATTCTACCATCGGCAAACTCTTCAGATACTTTTGTAGATATTAACAATGAGTTTCAATGAATTTGTGCGGATATTATTTGTAACCCGTGTGTGGTATTTGCGGGTAATATTCATAATTTCAATGCAACTAGGTTAAACAACGCCAAAAATATTTTTTCATCCTCGCTAATCGCAAAATGTCATTTCGTAATTGCTGTAAGTGTGCGATGTAAAAATTATATAAAATCAATAAATCATTATTATAATAATACAGTACAATTACTAAAACATCAATTTGAATTAAATTTGAGTAATTACAACTTGTAATTGCCATGGTATTTACTAAAACCTGTTTGAAAAAAAAATAGCTCCATCTATTATCTGCATTCACAACTGTTAGTTCAATGTTGATATTTCAGATAATGATATAAGAGGATAATATAATATGATCATATAATAATAATGATATAATAGGATAATTGTAAATGAAAATATAACCTAAAAATTAAAGTAAATAATACAGCCTGTTTTAAAAAGAATATACGTATTACGAAGTATTATTTTGTCCAAACATCTCTATTGGAGAAACAAATACATAGTTTAGTTTATTTAATAGCGGCTAGATGTCAGTTGTCTTCTGTTTGTCTTGGTAACCGTCATATGTTTAAAATGGCTACTCCGCAGCAGAAATCATTTTGTATTCTCGAGTTTGCGAAGTGCAATTCCGTAATTATAGTGCAAAGACGTTTCAGGTTAAGCTACCAAATTTGATCCTCCGAATGGGTGGAACTTTCGCAGATGGTACCGACAGTTTGTAGATACAGGATGTGTATGTAAAGGAAAGAGTCCTGGCCACCCTCGTGTTTCTGAAGAAAGTGTTTCACGAATCCAAACTGCTTTCCAACGTAATCCTTCGAAATCAACTCGTTGTGCCAGTCGGGAGTTACAACTGCTCACAACACACACAGTTTGGTGTGTTTTGAGACGTCGATTGGTTATGAAGCCGTACAAGTTACAGATGTTACAAGCTCTGCGTCCTGATGATAAACGGAAAGGTGTGGCATTTTATAACGAGATTCATGGTGCTCATATTCTTACAGAAAGAAATTTGCTCCGTCGTATTGACGTCTGCGATATGCTTCTCAGACGTCAAGAAAATGACCTGTTTTTGAAACGAATTGTTACTGGGGATGAGAAATGGGTTGTATACAACAACGTAAAGTGTCAAAGATCATGGAGCAGCAAAGATGAATCGGCTCAAAGCACATCAAAAGTCGATATTCATCAGAAAAAGGTAATGCTGTCTGTTTGGTTTGATTATAAGGAAATCGTTTACTTTGAGCTTCTTACTGAAGTGTACTGTCAACAATTGGACAATTTGAATGATGTGCTTCAATAGAAGAGGCCAGAATTGATCAATGGAAAAGGGGTGGTATTCCACCAGGGCAATACGAGGCCTCGTATAAGTTTGGCAACTCGCAAAAAGCTTCTACAGCTGAATTGGAATCCACTGCCGCATCCACCATACTCTCCGGAATCTATTCCGGTCATTACAAAATTTTCTAGACGGGAAAATTTTCACTTCAAATGAGGACGTCAAAAATACGTTAAATCAATTTTTTGCTAGTAAGGACCAGAAATTTTTTGAGAGGGGTATTATGCTGCTCACAGAGAGATGGCAAAAAGTGTTAGAGGCAATAAAAAAAGTCCCCGTTGATTTTAACCAAAAAAAAAAACGCAATTACTTTCCGAACGACCCATTTATAACGCCCGTTCAGTACGTCAGACATCTTTCGGGATAAACACAAAGAACAAGGGCGTAGTAAAGTGACTTCAGTAAATTAATATCAGTAAAATAAAGTGAAATCCGCATAATAAAACCAAGTGACCTAGACGCATCGGAACAAACAGACGAAGACGCTAAGATCTTTAATCTCTGATATGCTCAACAGAAGAATATCATTAGCAGTATAATCATAATTAATGGGAGAAGAAACATACAATACAAATTTTTCAATGTTGAGAAACAATGAAAAACAACAACACAAATTATGAACAATTGCATATACCGGTGGTTGAAAACTGAAAAGACTATTGAACACGTTCAAGCAGTATTAATCACAACCCTCAGCAATATCCTTAAAACCTATTCAAAAAATTCATCTAAAAAATTAAACGATTGGTGCCAAATGCTGTATTGAGCTTGAAGAGGAATGTATTGAATGAAGTAAATAATTTAAACAGTTTTAATTAGACTGTGTCTTATTTTCTATAAACAGATTGGTTTCTTTTTTGATAGAATGGGTGAAAACAAATTCAAATCATTAAAGAGGGCGCAGTTTCGGCGATTTCTTTACTTTTTTAAAGAAAAATCACGGTTTACTACAATATTTTTTTTTCATAATAAATTAATATGGCTTCGTCTAAATCTTGTGAATGAAACACAATAAGAAGAATGGGTTGTTGCTATTCTTTTTACTAAACGTCCCCTAACAAAAACAAGAACTAACATACAGTGTGTATCAGCCAAATGGAATAAATTCGATAATAATTAAATGGAAGGGTGTTCGAAAAAATGCTTGGACCGGTCGATTGGAATTTTTAGTTACGTATTTTTTTAAATAAAAAGTTTATATACAGGGTGTGTCATGTAAAAGTAGTCAATACCAACTTTCTTATTTTAAATACAACACCCTGTCAAATATTAAATTTTTGGATTCTTTAGATAATTCCAGACATATTTCATGTACAATGTCCTATACCTATCTTCGACTGTTTCGGAAATATTAAATGTTTTCAGATTAATAATTTTGTTTACAATTTGTTTACAATATTTTCACATAATAGTTTGTTTACCGAACTATTAAGTGAAAATCTTTAATTGTACTTCGTTTTAAAATACCTTGCCTTAGCAAAGTGTTGTCAGTGTCATAACTGTTTGAATTTCGTTAACTACATTTCAGCAAAATGGTTCATTTAACAGAAATGCACAAAATAACAATTCTGCAGATGATTGGTTATGGAGATAACACACGGACACAAATGGAAGTTGCTCACTTATTTCATGAGAAATTTCCAAATTTGCTGCCTATATCCCAAGGAACAATTAGTAAAATAGAAAAGCAGTTTCGCGAGTTTGGACACGTAAGGCAAATAAAAAAGCAGCTGCGAATGCAGTAAGTAATGATACCAAACTGGATATTGTGCTTGAGTTTGAAGAGTTTTACATTATCAAAAATTTTTCAAATTAATCTGAAAACATTTAATATTTCCGAAACAGTCGAAGATAGGTATAGGACATTGTACATGAAATATGTCTGGAATTTTCTAGAGAATCCAAAAATTTAATATTTGACAGGGTGTTGCATTTAAAAGAAGAAAGTTGGTATTGACCACTTTTACATGACACACCCTGTATATAAACTTTTATTTAGAAAAATACGCAACTAAAAATCCCAATCGATGTGTCTGAGCGTTTTTTCGAACACCTTTCCATTTAATTATTATCGAATTTATTCCATTTGGCTGATACAAACTGTATAAATGCTTTCAATTTAAAAGTAAAAATAACGAAATACACGGAAAAAACGACTCCTCGTCCTAATCGATAAAGCAACAAGTGAATCGAAATGACAGGAAACTTTCATGCTGTTCGGAGCAGTCCCTTCAAAAAAGAAAACCACAGAACAAAAAAAAAGAACGTCGAATTCGGCTGGGAAGTTGTTAATCTCATTCCGCTCAGTCGGTCTGATGGAGTCAACGTGCTACAGAGGATGAGAAAACACAGAAAAGAGAGAAAACATAGTAAAGAGTTCCTATTATTCACTTCCCTCAGGAGAAACCTCGGAGAACTGAAAAGGAAGGAACATTATCATCGAGAAAGAATCGCGATGATGAGTGGTTAGGTATGGGTTTAAGGCGGGCTAAGGCAAGCGATAAATACATATTTTCCATCTACAATTTGACGCACTTGTTCGTTTCGCCCTAATCGAATAAACATTTAATTTGAACGCGAATGAATTCGTTCTTGGATTGGAGAGATATAGACTGTCGTGAATAAATTAAAGAGCGGGCGGAAGAGGGATTGTGTCCGATTTGGGATTTTCTTCATTACAGTCAACAGTTGGATCGATACACTGTAATTCGAATTCAGAACGAAGAAGTGTTTATTGAATTACAGGCTGGCTGAAATAAATGCACTTTGCGAACGTTTATTAAAAAAATAAATTAAAAGAATAATAAATAAGCATAATTAAATCTTATGGAGACAATAATGAACTGAATAATTTTAATTTTCTTTTATTTGGCAGATTAATCTCATGCTCAGAGGAATTTAATATGAAAAAGATGCTACTTAATTGAATCCAACATTAATTGAAAATTCAGTATCTGATACGTTAAGCCCAGGTCTGAGTTATGGTGAATAATATATTTTAAATACATATTATTGTATTCTCCCGGAAAGACGAATCTACATAATTCTTAAATACACAGACTGCCTACAATACACACTAAGCCTTTACCAAACTCATCATCTTTACCACCACTCGCTAAATCTTAGAAAAGTGAAGGGGTCGTATAATGCGTTCATACAAGTAAAATTTTTTCAGAATTGTTAGAGTATGTTTGTAATATCGTATTTATCATTTTCAGTTTGGCGTTTCATAATTAGATTAGTCGTGTTCTAATTTTATCATTATCTTTTTAAACGAATTTACGAGGGTAGTTTGACAAGTAGTCAGAATGGAAAAGAAAAACGAATTTTTTAAATACAAAATAATTTTTATTTTTCAATATATTCTCCTAAAAGAGCAATACATTTATTCCAACGGTGCTCAAATGCCCTTATGCCATCTCTAAAATGCGATTCCTGAAGGCTCGCAAAATACTCATTTACGAAGACGATAAGCTCGTCGTTAGGCGAAAATTTCTTTCCACCTAGTGCCGTTTTCAATTTTGGAAAAAGGTGGAAGTCGGAAGGGGCTAGATCATGCGCGCATGCGGTACTAATTGAAAATGCACCTCGTGGATTTTGGACACTGCAACTGTGCTGGTATGCGAGGGAGCGTTGTCTTGGTGAAACAGAATCTTTTTCTTTGCCATTCCTGGCCGTTTAGCGTGAATTTTAACATTTAATTTTTGTAGCAGTTCTGCATAATATTATCCGTTTATTGTGGCACCTTTCTGAAGGTAATCAATGAGCAAAATACCCTTTGAATCCCAAAAAATTGATGCCATCTCCTTGTTTGCCGATAAAGTGGTTTTCGCTTTCTTTGGAGGTGCAGAACCACGTTCTACCCATTGTTTCGTCTGTTGTTTAGTTTCGGGTGTACTGCATAGCAAGTAACAAATCGCCTACAAAAATCAACCGGATTCCGCTTATAAGGACCCAAACACTCATTGGAAATGCGCAAACGAGTAAACTTTTGATCAGTCGTAAGCAATCGCGGCACCCATCTTGCCGAAAGCTTGGAAAGGCCCAATTCTTTCGTTAAAATGTGGTGTACGCGTTCTGTTTAAATGTTTATCATGTCTGCTATCTCTCTCACTTTGAGTCGTCGATCTTGCGTAATAATATTATGGATTTTTATAATCATTTCCTTAGAAGTCACGATTTTGGGTGTTCCAGACCGCGCTTCATGAACACAGCTTGTTCTACCACGTTTAAATTCATTTACCAATCTACTTATTGTGGCGGATGATAGAGCAGATTCACCTAATGTTTCCCGTAACTCATCTTTTATTTCGGTAGCTTTCATACCCTTAATTACGAAGAATTTAATCACCGCACGATACTCTGCTTTTTCCATTTTAACAAAACGACGTGTTGCTTCTTTTTCAATCAGCTGTCAAAAATAAACTAATCAACCGATTTATCTAAATATCGGAATGTAAACATATAAATAGCCAACCTAAATTACAGTGCATTTGTTTTACCAATTAGAGCACCACCTATGTGTCATTCACACTACTTGTCAAGCTATCCTCATACGTGCCACGGGCAAGAGGAAAAATATTACAAACAATGAAAAAATTAGAACAGAAAGTTTATTAGCGATTGATTTGAACTCTTAAAGAGAAATTACTAGAAAAGTAAAAGTTTCACAAAGAAAATTTTTCCTCGACATCAAGCCGCCAAGAACATTACCACCGGCCGCACAAAAAGTTATTAACACTGCCTTGCAAAATAGACAAGCTTCCGTCAGAGAGTTGTTACATCTTCTTCAATCTTTTAATATAAAGATATTAGAGCGGATCTTTCGAACTGCTGGACTGCGAAAAAGCCATATTTAACCGAAATAATGAAGAAAAAATGTCTACAGTAGGCCAAGATGCATCAACATTTTACTGTTAGAGAATAGAAGGCCTTTGTATAAAATTATATAGCAATCATTTTGAAAATGTTTTCTTATATTACGTGTTAGTTCGTTAATTTCTCAATCATAGATCATATTCAGCGATGACTCACGACTAGAAGCAGTTACAGAATCTATCTAATTTGTGAGATGGACATTCGGGACGTTATAGAAGGGAATATGTTACAGCAATGTGTTAGACATCTCCCCACTGTGATGGTATGGTCATGCATTACTGAAGTTGGAACAGAACCTCTGTGCTTTGTAGAAGAGACAATGAATCAGTATTAAGACAAAAATGTAATAGGAACTGTTGTGGTGTCATTTATAACTTCACTAGATTTACTGGAAGACCTTTCCATGTTTATGCAAGATGGGTCCTCGTGCCATACAGCAAAATCTGTCCATAATTCTTTTCGCAATTTCGATATAACAGTATCGCCCTGGCCTGGAAATTCACCACGGCTCAATCCAATCGAGAATGTTTGGAATATTCTTAAATCTACTGTTTTCTCGTCCCCAAATCCTAATTTAAGCATTTTAAAAGAAAGTATCGAAAGAGCATGAACGGAAAACAGAAACTTATAAGACACCGTAAATGTCTGTATTAACAGCATTCTGTAACGAATTCAATTCGTCATTCAAGGGGTTTTTCAAAATATTTGAAAAAGTATTCATATATTCTATAGGTTGTAAATATGTGTTCAATCTATACTAGCATGTGTAATATAGAAGTATACGTCTTGAATTTACTGTGTTTGTATTTTATTTCGTTGAAACTTTAAAGGTAAGATATTTTCAATTCTAAAATCGTTGCAGCTGATAAACTGTATTAGATGCTAGATGTTTGCGATGAACTTTTATTTTGATGCGTGAAAAATCAGGCAAAGAAGTAAAATTCAAATTTTACTAGACCAGGATGATTTGCATTACTTCCTTTCGGTTCTTGACGTAACGTAGTTAATTCTCTTGCCGTTTTGTTTTTTTCGCGCTTTGTAAACATATAATTCTGTCAAACGTACGGAAGAGGAAAAAACGACCATTAGTTGAGCAATTGAAAAAGTATATCAGTGAATCTGCTTCTGGCCTTCCGGGCTGAAATAGCGTCACTGGTATAACTGCCGCCGTTTTGTACCCACTTGTATGGGACATCTTCAGGGCTCGACTACTGCTATTGTCTGTCGCACTGAAACTGAGTCAGTTTCAGAGTTAACTAATTTCAAAGACAATTTTAATTATGCCTATGTTACATCCGTAGATGTTAGGGTCGTTATTTTGGTGATAAACGAACCGCGAACCCATTAACTCCATCGCTGACGGGAGAGCATGCTCTTGCAATATACCCAAATAGACTTCTTTTGTCATTCTTTCTTTGATTTGCACCAATTTTCCGATGTGCCCACCTACAAAGCAACCCTAAACTACCATGTTTCACTTTCTTAACCACACATTCATCTAACATTCTCTCCCCGATACGAAATTTCAAATTTCGATTCATCTGTCCATAAGATTTGTATCCATTCTTCGACAGTCCAGTACCTGTTTGTTCTCGCCCAGGCTAATCCTTTTTGTTTATGTTGTGCAGATAGACGTGTTTTTTTTTGCTGCTACTAGACCTCTAAGTCTAGCTTCAGCTAAACGGCGTTTAGTTGTTGTTACGCTAACCGTGGCTTCGTAGTGTACGTTATATTGTGCTACTATTTCCGGGGCTGTAAGGCGACGATTGCGCAAGGACATTAATTTCAGATATTCATCGTCTCTTTTAGTGGTTATCCTCGGTAGTCCACTGCGTTTTCGGCCCCCGAGTTGGCCAGTTTCTGCCATTCTCTTTATAGTCTGACGAACACAATACTTTGAAACTTTTAGTTTTCGGGCGATCGCTCTATTAGAAAGCTTTGTTTCCTGCAAAGCAATAATTCTTGCCCTTTGTTCAAGAGTTAGTTGCTTTCTCCTTGCCATGTTTTAAACACAATGAAAAAAAATACGCTCACTCGATAGCACTTGCTGACACTTGATTAACAACGTGAATACTGAGTATTTACTCTGTAATAAACCCTTACAAACGCACAAATATCAGGTAAAGACTGGCTATTACGTCCAGGTAATAAACTATACAATAAACAATTCCGAGTAAGGGATAATCTCCATGACACCCTCATTATATTTCTTACCGGAATATTATTTCTTGAAATAGAAAATAAGGCGTTCATACGTTTATACAAAATACTTCGGTTAAATAACGTGCAAATAAGAAAAATGATTAAAGTTGGGATAAAATTTCAATATATTAACTTAAATATTTTATTTCCTTCTGCAATTAAAATTATCTGTAGTGCGATTAAACTTATGGACAATAGTGTATTATTAATTATTTCTTGTACGCCCATGATATACATATGTAAGAATTTGTGCTCCATGCTTATTATTTTCTAATAAATGTCCTTGATATTTTCACGCGAAAATACAATTAACAAAGACATATTGCTTTTTTATTTGGAATCTCTTATTAGTGGATTAATTTCGTAGGAATCAAATCGCTATAAAACAAATATAATATATAGAAAAAGTAACATTAGTAGCTATTAGCTAAAAACAAATTGCACTAATAATGTTGTATCCTAATGGTATTTAACTATTAAAACATATTCTATACAACGTTCTATTTATTCATCATTTATCATCGATTCTGAAATTCAACACGACAGTTACACCCTTTGAGTTATAATTACACCCAAACCTACTTCCTGGAATAATAGACGAACACCGATTCAGGTGTTATAGTTCAGGTGGTCGGCATCAGGGGTTGGGTAAGCATTCAGTGAGCGCAGAATGTGGAAGGGGCTCAAGAAAAGCAGGCGAAGCTAGAAACGGATGAGACCCGAAGATTAATATGTTCTTTGAGGCTAATTCGCTGACTGTTATGAAGCATATGATTCGTCTGTTTTAGATGGGGAGTTGGTAGGGAAGAGGGGACGATTGGTGCTAGGGGGAAATGAATTTGATGTGATATTCAACGATATGTTGGCGAGGCGAAGTGGAGGAGGATGATATTCAGGCTGGCCTCGACCGGCGAGGCTTTATTATTATAATAATAATGTAGACGGGGGTGGAATACATTAAGGGGATGAACGGTGGAAGTGTATAAATTCGGATGTTTATTAATATTTCGTTATATCGCTGTGATATAATCATTTCATGTCGAGGATTATAAAGTTGTAAAAGTGTTGGATAATCCGATTTTATTAAAAATTCCAACTTTAATTTTGAAATATTTATAATTAAATTTTGATATTTCGCGTTTATAAAAAAATCGCGTGTTTTTTAATATTTTTTTTCTGTTTAAGCAGAAGTTTTTGCATCGCGTATTACACATTTAATCATAGAAAAAATATAAGTTAGTATACAGAATTAATTACTTCTGAATTATTTGGCTTTACCACAAGTCAATATTTCAAAAGTAATTACTTCTTTTTAGCCCCTTTAGCCACGATGTATCTTTTTCATGCCCTTCATAGGTTATCTACTAATATAAAAAGGATCAGCTTATACATATATTGCAGGTTTTCTTCGATATTATTTGGCGTGTTCGCATTTTATTTCATATAATAAAAAAAAATGAAATGTCGAATATGTCAGTTGCCGCATATTAACCAAACTAACGGAAAAATTAGTGCTCGGAAAGAAGAACAAGAATGCGGTGAAACAAAGAATAGTAATCATCCCTGATAAAGCATCTGATAGACACATGACACAAAATTGGCTTCGACAATGTCAATATACTAGTAACAAGCGAAAACTTAACCGATAGGATCATAAGAGAAGCTATCGAAATAGAAAAACATCCTTTTAATCGGAACAAGGGCGATAACGAGCTGGAGAATGGAGCTCACAAAGCAACACGAGAAGATAATCTGTTGATAATAAAATATTATAGCAAGACAGTCCAACGACATCAAATGGACTAGTAATTACAGTGACGATGGACAGAACTAACACCGAGCAGCCCAATTCTACGAAGACGCATAGGGACTGGTCGAACACATCGACCAATTATGTTCGAGTAGAAGAGCACTAAAGAGCCGGTCAACCCACATGCAGACATTATTACTACGGCAGCTACCGTCCGAAGATGTTTAATAAATAAGATTAAGAGGCCTTCGTCGAAACGTCAGAGGGGAAAATATGCTTCTAAGGTAATACAACGACGAGGGGACACCCGAATGAACCTAACTCATCGTACATCTGCGAGAACATCCGACGAAGCATGTATATAAATGTGCGGTACGGATGAACCATCTAGGTTGTATGACCACCTTTATTTTTTATGGTATCCTGCATCCTTCTTGGTAGGTTTTCCATTAATGAATTAATGAAACTTTCAGGAATATTGTACCACTCTTCCTGTAGTATGTTCCACAGTTCATTTTTGTTCTTTGGCCCCCTTTCATACTTTTTTCTGTCAAGATAATCCCACATATGCTCAATAATATTTAAGTCGGGACTTTGAGGTGGCCATATCAGTCTGCAATACCCCATCTGATTCCTGCTGTGTTAAATAAGTTTTCACAAATCTTGAGGTATGCTTGGGATCATTATCTTGCTGTAGAATGAAATTATTGTAAATAAGTCGCTGCTCTCATGGTATGGCATGTTCTTCTAAGAGTGTTTAGTATTTCTCACCAGTTAATTTACCCTCTGTTTTTACAATTTCACCCATACCTGCTGCCAAAATACAATCCCAAACTTGGATATTGCCTCCTTCATGCTTTATGGTAGTGTGTAAACATGGTTCCAATAACGATTCACTAGGGCGTCGTCTCACATACTGACGTCTATTCGTTCCAAATAATTCATATTTAGATTCGTTAGTTCATAGTACCTGTCTCTGGCATATTTTAATCGTTTGCCTCTATTACCTTGTCGCAGTAAGGGCTTTTTCACGGCCACACATCCACTCAAGTCTGATCTGAGCAAGTATCGCCTTACTGTTGAAGCATGTACGGAAGTACCAGGTGTTCGCGCAAGATCTTGAGCCAGTTCTGCACTAACTTTCTTACGATTTATTAAGGAACTAACTTTTAAAAATTGTGCATCAGCTTTACTGAGCTTTTTTGGACGTCCACTCTTTGGTCTATCACTCACACTGCCGGTTTCAGTCATTCTTTTTGTTATTTGTTGCACGGCATATCGGGAATATTTCACTATCTTTGATATCTTCACTTGATTATAACCCTCTTGGTGTAAAACAATAATTTTATTTCTGTCTAGTAATGCTATTCTAGGCATTTTCTGTCTACTATAACAATTTAGCGCTCACATTTTTTTCTTGAAATGAAAATTTCACTCGTAGGCGCATTTTTAAGAATCTAAATAAATTCGTTTCTAATGTAAGGACTTAAAATTGTTTCTATCGTCTTTGCTTATCTGTCCGTAGAACTAATTCAGTTGAAAATTAATTTTGAAATACAAACGAATAAGTTATTATTATTATTTATCAATATCTACATATTTTTTCTAGGAATTATAGTGGCTCGACTTTCCTACGTAAGTGGAGCAAGCTTTACAACAGATTATTGTAGGGCAGGGATCAAAATTATTTTGGTGGCGTAAACGTTATATGCCCTTATAAAAATTATCAATAAGTTTAACAATGTCATTATAAGTATGTATGTACACTCATAGACTATTAAATCGTGTGATGAGAGCTTTTCCATGTTTCATACTATATTTTATTGGCACATTATTGCTATTCAAGATCATTCAATAATATTCGATCGTTTTACAAAATCCTCATTTAAATAGAATAAATAAAGGCATAAAATAAATCCGCCAGAAACAAAATTTATTTAAATTTAATAACCGACAGGACATCATGATCATAGCATAAATTTATTTATATGTTTCGGACGTTATTTTCGTTCGAAAATTTATGCTCCGATGTGTTATTAATAGGATCGCGTTTGGTTTTAATAATAATCGGCCTTTCATACGCGCGATATATGTGTGTGTGGCCTTTATGTATGTACAAACCGGCGGCTTAAACAAATCCAAATTCTGTTCCAAAACTAACTAACAACATGTTGTGCATAGCTAACTATGGAAACGGTGCTGTTTCTCTTTCACAGAACACGGAATATATTTTGCCAGAACCAGATTTTGCGATTTAACAAATTTTAAATTTAGAAATCCGATAGTGCGATATTTTGAAAATTAACTGAAACTTTTTTCCAGTTTTAAATAAATTTTGAGAACGTGCAACTTTATCAAAGAGAAAATTGCGGCTGATGAATTACATGTATGCAGTTGGTGTGTGAAGTTGAGTATGTTGCATCGCCTGTGTTGGAAATACATACTATACACAGTCTGCCACAGAGAAAACCGAACTTTATTAAAATAGAAACGAAAGCTTACTATTTTGGTAAAATTAACGTTTTGCACGGTCAATTAACATGTCGAATGAATTTTTAAGTTCATCTTTAGATATGTTCTTCATGATTGCTGTCGATGCCTTTTTAATGGCTTTGACGTCGGCATAACACTGTCCTTTCATCGGCAAATGTAGTTTAGAGAATAGATAAAAATCACAGGGGTGCGAATCCGGTGAATGGTTGATGGTTAAAATGCCATTTGTAATTAAAAATCAGTTATAAACGTCGAGCGATGAGATGGTGCATTATCATGTAACAAACGCCAGCTACCATTTTTACGATATTCCTGAACCGCTGCAGGCGATCCTCACACGCAACTATACTGACGATAACATCACTAAAGTTCAACAATTGGTGCTAGACGACGGTCGAATTAAAGTGGGAGAGATAGTAAAGGCTATGAATATGTCCGAAGAACGTGTTTGTCACATGTTAAATCAAGATTAAGGCATGAGAAAGCTGTCCGCGTGTTGGGTGCTGCGCCGCGTTTGCTAACGTTAGACGAAAAACGTGTTCGAATGAACATTTCCAACGCTCTGCTCTGTTGGGGCAGTTTAGGCGCAATAAATCCGAGTTTTGGCCCCGATTAATTACTGTAGATGAAACTTGGATATTCCATTATACGCCCGAAACAAAAATGCAAAGAGAGAATTGGCTCCAAAAAAAAAGCAAAAACTGTTTTTTCGGTTGGGAAAGTGACAGCGACTGTTTTTTGGGATAGTCATGGAATTATCTTAATCGATTATCTTCAAAAAGGAAAAACTATTACAGGAGCATACTACGCATCATTACTTGACAAGCTGAAGGCAGAAATCGTGGAAAAACGGTCACATTTGCCGAAAAAGAAATCCTGTTTCACCAAGACAACGCACCGTCTCGCACCATGGCGAAAATCCACGAATTACGGTTTGAACTGCTTGACCATTACCCCTTGCTCACCAGATCTAGCCCTAAGCGACTTATATTTGTTCCCTCATCTAAAAATTATGCTCGGAGGACAGAGATTTTCGTCAAAAGAGGAGGCAAACACCTTCGTGAACAATTATTTTGCAGAGGAAAACGCCGAGTACTATTTGGGCGGGTTAAAGAGATGGGAGCATCGCTGGGAGAAGTGTGTAGAGTTAAAAGGAGACTATGTACAAAAATAAATATAAATTTTAAGAAAAAATGTCTTGTATCTTTGTTAGGTCGGAAACTTTTCAGACCATCCTTGTAACTAACGAAAAGTTTCGACGCGAAATGAAAAGCGAGTATGTAAATTTCTCTATGCTATGACAGATTAAAATGTAATAGCCACGAAAAGTTTTTTAATTAAGTCAGATTTTCGGATAATGAAAAGTTAATAGTAGTTTTATTTTAAGTTCCTTACACTTTCAATACATTTTTTTATTAAAATGTCGGACAAGGGAATATTGGATAGCTTAAATTTAGTTTTAGATGTCAGACTATCGCAATTATTTTTTATAATTTACAATCAACATAATGCTGTTAATTGTTTCTATTCCGCACAGACATTTATTTAATTACTATAATAAAGAAGACAAGCATCTTTTTACTATTTGCCCACAGAAATTCATTCATTATTTCTAATAAAATTAAAACTGTCCATCTCTCTCTCTCTCTACATTTCTCTCACTCTTTATACATTAATAACCACACCCCGAAATCGTAATTTGTTTTTGAAAGGCAATACGCCTACACAAATCAAATGAAATGACCTTTCCTAAATTTACTACGATATCAACGCCAGTTCGTGTACCGCAAGTACAAGTATAATGAAATGCGAAAACCGAATTTGAACTTTCCCCTTTAAATCTGCTAATAATTAAATTCGACTTCACCCAAAGTTCAGACTTTCCATAGTTTAATTTGAATTCCTAAATTCGAAATACAATCCTTTCTTAGACAACTTATATCGACTTGGAACACAGGATTTTGTGTTTATGTATACAGTTATTGCTACAAATTCCTCATCACATGGGAAAAATTAATTAAAGTTACTGCCACAACAACGCTATTAAAGCATCTGACTTAATGTTAAAATTAAAATGTTTTATTTTTATTTGGAATGCTTATTATGTATATTAAGTGTTATGTATTATATGTGTATATTATTATTATTATTGTTCTCTGAATATTATTGTTTTATGTAATGTCTTCTATATAGTAATTATATTTATTTTTTCGTATACGCAAGTCAATACCCATATACTGACCGGCAGCAATTTATGTCGTAGTGTACACATTACATGTCAGGGACCGAGATCGTCCTACTTGACCGGCTGCGTTGCTGTCGCTGCCTGGTAGTTGCATGATGCTTCCCCTATAGGTGCAAGATCCACAGTGTCGAAGATTTCCACTCTATTGGGGGTGCATGGGTACCTCCATGGGTTGCACGCGAAGCGAAGTATTTTGAACTGTTACGTTGCGTACGTATTTAAACGTATATTTATGCGTATAGAGCAATTGAACTACGTTTCTGTTTATTATTTGAACATTTATAATATACAGCTATTTCTATATAAACTTTGGGTTTCCATCAGATAGCCCACATATTTTGGGACACCACTAGATGATTGTTTTGTATAATAATAATATAATATTATATATATATATATATATATATATATATATAAAATATTATATTATTATTATACAACATAATCATCTAGTGGTGCCCCAAAATATGTGGGCTATTTGATGGAAGCCCCCCTCTATATTATAGCTATATGTATCAACTATAATGGCAGGAACGTAAATCGCTTTAACATGGTCCTTCTGTAATATGTTACCAGCATTACTAGTCAAACCCACTGCAAACCAAAACAAATTAGTTCCACTTAGTTCCAGTTACACTTTCTCTTTAACGGATTGATAGCTCAGTAGTAAGTCACTGGCTTATCACGCTGGAGTCCAGATCCGGCCTCTTGTCCAGTTTTTGTGATTTCCCTTTCCTATTTAAGCGAATGTTGACAGACAAAGATCTTAAATCGCACCACGAGCGCGGACGTAATAATAACTCATGGTATACCAAAGTCACTGTAATTAATATTAAGCTGATGGGGGATATGCCGGAATGGATTATTCTTATTATTGTTTAAGGTGTTTAAGTCTAATGGCTAATCCCCGATTAATTCTGAAAGTTTTTTCCTAATTTAGCAATTCAAAGGTAGTTAGTTTACTATGTTTAACACGTTCAGTCGATGCGGCACTCAGGGAGAACAAAGTTTCTTCACGTGCAAATGATCATGCAGAATCGATGAAATTGCTGGTGCATTTAGGCCTGTAGTACCCTCATCTGTTGGTAGGTCACTCGCCTGTCCTCGCCAAACATTTTCCGTACAGTAGTAACGTTTTCCTCTGTAACTGACGTTCGTGGCCTTCCCGGCCTCTCAGCATCCTCCACAGTTAAATTTCCCCTTTGGAATTCTCTACACCACCTGAATATCGCTGTGCAAGAGTCATTTCTTCGAAGCACTGGTCTATGTTTAAACCACGCACGAAATTATAACGCAAAACTGTCCTTATCTCATTTCGTGATCACGACGCTATCGCAAGCGCTTTACACTCTCACTGCTAATGAGTAACTGAGCCCATCGACATGGCACGGCGGCTACTATGCACGTATGAACATCTCTCAACCTGCAGCAACAAGCAGCTTCCTACGATTCATCGTTGCGGTATATTGCAAAACCTGTCTAGTACCCTTTGTATATTCGAAACAAAATACGATTCAATAAAACATTTTTAATTCCAGCAATGGCAACTTTGATTACACATTTGAATGTCGTCACATAATACATGTTTATATTTACATAAATGCTTAGCAATACAATATAAATACATAGAAATAATTATAAAAAAATTTAGTTTCGATAAGAGCAACTTTGATTTTATCTTTGCTCTAATGAAAACTGAAATCACATTTAAATACCAGATATTTTACATGATAACGAATGAGTAATGTAAGTGTAAATAATTTGAAAAATACTGTATTTATTAACACTAGAATATAGTCACATTTTAAAATAATAATAATCATAAAGAAAACTCAATATGAAAATATGAAGAATTGAATATTCAACTACTACCCAACGTCCAACTTTCTGAAGATGTGAATCTGTCGTTTTGTCAAAATTTTGATGACACCGCGATGATCTAATTTCACAAAATTAATTTTTTGTTGTAAAACATTTTATAAAGTACAAAATAAAGGATGAATTTAAGTCAAATTTGACACACAAGTAGAAAAATGTGGGCACTATTGAACGTTACTAGTACAATTAATTGGTTCTATCATATAAGTAAGTTGATTTTATTTCTAGTTATTCTTGTATCTATCTTGGAATGGATTTTATTTTTTAATTAGATACCACCACCGCTGTGAAGTTAATACTGGCTGAAAATACCAGATATATGCCTAGATTTAGATTTAAGATAAAATAGCACCTTCATTTGAATGATCGCTACATGTAACAATACAAGGATATATTGTATAATGCATCATTAAATAGTTTTTGTTTTTCGTCCATTTAAACGCTTATATAAGCTTTTGAAGGCTGTTTAGTAATTTTATTATTTTATTTGAAATAATATGAAAATTAAAAATATGTAACTTTTTAGAAAATCAATTTACGCGGGGTTTCATATGAATGAAGAATAGCGAGCATTATGTAACAGGTGGCGCAAAAAGTAATGTCATAATTTGAATTGGCTGCCATATTTGTAGATGGCGCCAAATGTCACTGCGCTTTGACATTTATGATGTAGATATTTAGAGAATTAGTTGTCAACAAGCCATGGAGCGATACACATCTCAAGAACGTGAAATTATTGTGTGAATTTCGTTGTCGTTTTCCATGTGCTCGAACAATTAAGCGTTTGGCAGAGCGTCTCGTGCAAACTGGGTCCACTACAGATGTCGCAAGAAGTGGCCGGCCTCGTATTGCTCATTCGATCGAGAACATCGCTGCTGTTGCCGACGACGTCAGGGAGAGTTCACAAACATCAACGAAACGACGATGCACATAATTAAGCATCAGCAAACGTTTGTTGCAACGAATTTTGGTGAAAGATTTGAAAACGAGCCCCTATAAAGTGCAAATTGTTCATAAATTGCTGCCTGCTGACCGACGGACAAGGTTAACTTACTACTATACTCTGTTAAACTTGGTGCAAGAAGAGGATGATTTCCTATCAAAAACTATAATGAGCGACGAAGTCCATTTCCACTTAAGTGGTTGTGTTAACAAACAAAATTTGCGTTTCTGTGGCACAGAGAATCCACATTAAATGCATGAAGAGCCATTGCATCCCCTCAAAGTGACTGTTTGGTATGGCATTGCGCCATGAAAAAGTGATTGGCGCTTATTTTTTTGAAGACGCCAATGGTACCACCGTAACGTCAATGGTGAGCGTTACAGGCAGATGCTAAACGAGTTTTTTTGCCGCAAGTAGCTGCATCGGGTCTCGATCATTGTTGGTTTCAACAGGACGGAGCAACCGCTCACACAGCTCGGGCAACGATGGAGATTTTGAGTCACCAATTTCCAGGTCGAGTGATCTCCCGTTTTGGAAATTTGAACTGGCTGTCCAGATCGCCAGATCCAACAGCACCAGACTTCTTCCTTTGGGGCTTTTTAAAATCTTGCGTTTACCACAACAAACCACGAACCTTTCAAGTCTTGAAAGCTAACATTGAAGAAGAAATCGCCAATTTGGAGCCAGACGTTTTGCGAGCAACAATTTAAAATGCCGTAAAACGCGCACAGTTATGCACCAACTCGGAAGGTGGCCATTTGAGCGATACAATTTTTTCCAATTAATGTCATCAATTTTACACTTTCAAATAAACTTTTTATGAAAACTGAGCTTTTTTTTTAATTTATAACAAAATGGCAGCCAGTTCAAATCTATCACATTATTTTTGCGCCACCTGTTACATGTACACTGACCGAATTGTGTACTAGGCAGTCTCTTTATCCCAGAAATCTTCAAACGTCAGTCTAATATACTTATAAGTGCTCCAAATGTAGAATCTGTAGAGACTGACCTGTAATATTAAAAGGATGTAAGTGTTCACACTTCATTTCTAGTACATAATGAGTGTTTGATTATTTGTAGAAAGAGCAGAATCAGATTATAATATCCGTGATACAATGAGATAAATTGCGATGGTGATCGAAAAATGTACAGAGCTTTCCTATTATACTAATTACGTATGGTAAATTTTAATGGAGACTATGGTCACTTGAATTAATCAACTTTGATTGATTACATATGGTTTAAAATAGCAAATGTCAAGATAAATGATTAAACAAAATTAATTATTGTTCACAGTTGTAATTGTTAATTGTTATACAATTGTTTCTCTTGTCTTTTGAATCTCTGTGTATACTTAAAGTGTTTCTTATATACTAGTCGTGAAAATATGTAAAATAACGAGACTGTGTTCTTACATATTTTCTTATTCAATTGAATTTACAACTTACACATTCTCTTCTTCAAAATAATGCTGGTTCACACATTGGTCTTGGGAGGTAAATTTTTTATGGAAACGAAGCAAATGAGCATGATTTTGATCTTTGATTTGCTTATTCTAGCTTTTCGGGCCGTTGTGGAAGATGAAGGTTACTATTCCTGGCTTTAGCTTCGTTTTTCTGTTGTATTCAAATATATGTCTTGTCGTTAATAATGACGCGTTCTAGAAAATGAGGATTATTCTCAATCTGCCCTAAAAAGTCAAGATATTTCCCTGCTGGCCTATCTGATCCCGTCAAAGATTTTTCAGAATTATTTTGACGCGCATTTACTTAATTCTCAATTCATTAGTGAAAATCTGATGAACGAAGGTGTAAGTCAAAACCAACATCTCTCCGAATATTTTAATCTCAAAACGCATAAAATCCTGTATTCTGAGGGAATTTTCATTACCTTTGCAGTGAGGGCCGGTTTTCTATTACGAGTTTCAGCCTTCTGACAAAGTCTTAAAGTAATTCTGTCGCATTGTGTTCTAGTCTAAAACAAAACTTGGTAGTGCACTAGCGAAATTGGGTTCACGAAAATAATTGCGGACCATCATTATACTCTAGGAAGTCCAAACTAATACTGAAGACGCATTAAATGTTGGTCTCTCTTTTCGCCAATGGTGTTGCCAAATCGAACGCTTTGCTACATTACTTTATTTACACACCCTAATGAAAATATTAAATATAAGGGACCCTAAATTGATGCTCTGGGTCACTACTGAAGAAACGCTAAATGAATTTAACTTAAAAATCAAGACACCATGATCTATTATAAAAAAAACTTGCTTCAACATTCGCAAAATTGTACCAAGCAAGTCTATCAGATACATTATAAGTAAAAATTGTCTAGTGATAAGAACGGCGAGCAAATTTTGCAGTCACGTCGTAGTAAAACAGTGTATGAGATGGAATGTCAAAATAATATTGGGTCTGGGAAAAAGTTCGTGGCGTTTTTTCAGTAAAATTCAACTGGTCCCCGCATGGCGCGTGGACGAATTCATTTAAACCGAATATGCTCCATTATTATCGACAATGTTTCGCCATTTTTTTGGTAGATCCATGATCACATCGGTGAAAAACTTCTGTGGTTTCTGGTCGAAAAACTGAATCAAGTAGTTTTCACAGGCTTCTTTTGAAACCAACTTAATTCCATTGAGAGAGTTCTGCAGAGATCGAAACAGATGATAGTCAGAGGGTGCTATATCCGGACTGTAAGGTGGGTGCATCAAAACTTCCCAACCAAACTCTCTCAATTTTTGACGGGTCATCAAAGAAGTGTGTGGTCGGGCGTTGTCATGATGGAAGACAACACCTTTCCTATTAATCAATTCGGGCCGTTTTCTTTCAATCGCCTGGCGTAATCTCTCTAGTTGTGCACAGTAGAGTTGAGAATCAATCGTCTGACCAGTTGGAAGTAGCTCGTAGTGGACGATTCCCCTTCAGTCCCACCATACACACAGCATCACTTTTTTTGGCGTCAATGTTGGCTTAGCGAACGCTTGTGACGGCTCACCATCCTTTATCCACGATTTTTTTGCGCTTCCGATTATCGTACGTAATCCATTTTTCATCTCCGGTTATTAAACGTTTCAGAAACGGCTCGATTTCATTCCGTTTCAGCAGCGCATCGCAGATGTTAATTCGGTCAATCATGTTTTTCACGCTCAACTCATGAGGAACCCATACGTCAAGCTTTTTTTGGTAACCAGCTTTGTGCAAATGGTTCAAAACAGTTTTGTGGTCAATGCCTAGCTCCATGCCAATATCGACACTGCTGATATGCTTATCTTGTTGGACTTTTTCAAGAATTTCATCAGATTTTTCAGTGATTGGACGACCGGAGCGTGACTCATCTTTCACATTGAAATTTCCAGAACGAAAGCGAGCGAACCATTTCCGCGCAACAGATTTCGATAAAGTACCTTCACCGTACACAGCACAAATTTTATCACAAGCCTGCGCAGCGTTCTTCCCCTTATCATAATAATATTTCAGAATATAGCGAAATTTCTCATTATTCTTCTCCATTTTCAAGTGCGAATAACTTTCCAACCACTGCACCGATTACAATGTTTCTGCGCTCAAACTAACGTTCGGAAGGTCATCTAAAAAACGAGCCCTCGGTGGTGTCGCTGTGACTTGTTGTTCTTTAGTTATCGGCAACCAATGCCATCTATCGGGAAAAACGCCACGAACTTTTTCCCAGACCCAATATCTCTTCGTTAAAAAGGCCCTCTTAGAGTTTAATCCCATTGAAACTATTTGGAAGGTAACCAAGTAAAAGATTCATATTAGCATTTTAATAAATAATATACACATATTAGTATTGTAATATATAATAATTCATTACCAGTATGAATCCGTCGAAAATGTGGCAATTGTTACTAATTATTACTGCCAAGATGTTAGAAAAGAGTAAGAATGATAACAATGGAGACTGGTCACTAGGTACAGCACTTATAAGTAAGCCTGCATAAACGAGTGCGCACTCATTGGCGGCAATGATATACTTCGAAAGCGGTAGGATATACACGAAGTCGAGATTCATATGTGTATGGTGTGTATATGAATGCCGTATTAGATTGATGATGCCTAATCGACGGCGTTCCTTGTTATGTTCGATGAGTGTTAATAGATTTCTTATCCAATTTTGGATATTAGAGAACACTGGCACTACCATTAAATGTATTGTTTGCAATATCAACATTTTACCGTACAGCATTTTTGTGTGTAAAAGACATGTTAATAGCAAACAACACTGATTAAATGTGCAACGTGATGCACCCTATTATAAATTTCGATTAGACTTTATTTTTATGTTAGGTGTGTGCAACATTCCACAAAATATTGTAGACAATGAAGAATTTCGAAACTTTTGGGGGAAATACGATCCGGAATGGAGATTGCGGCGAGAAATCAATTATAGTATAATTTTCCTCGGGTGAAAGACACGATTACAGATCAAATAAAAGCAGAGCTAAAAGATAAAAAATATGGCTGACGGTAGATAAAACAGAGGATGCAAGAAAGAATAGTATTTTAAATGTATTATTACGCACTTTAAAAAGCGCCGAGATTACCTAGGCTCTTCTTTTACGTATTAGACTATTACAGAAGACAAACGCGTAAAAGATAGTAGTAACTGTAAAACATACCTTTGGGAAGTGGTTACAGATGGGAGTTCGAATATGGTTAAAGCTGAAAAGTTACTAAAACAATCTTATCCTCAATTTGTTCATGTAACCTGTTTACTTCATGCATGTTATCTTGTAGCTGAATTTATTAGAAATAGTTATCCAAAAGTAGACCATTTTAAAGTTTCTACCAAAAAAGTTTTTGTTAAATCTCCAAAACGCATTCGTGAGTTTAAGCAGGCTTGTCCGAACATTCCTCAGCCACCACAGCTGGTATTGACGAGATTAGGAACCTGGCTAAAAACTGTTTTATATTATGAGAAGTTTTTACACATTATTAAACCTTGTATCTTAAATTTAAATCCGCAAGATGTCCAAGCAATTTCAGTAAATCAGCGGCTGGTTTCAGATACCGAAATCCACACTCAAATAGAAAAAATTCTGAAAATTATTCAATTCTTTTAGATGCTATTTCCAAATTAGAGAACGCCAAACTGTCATTACATGAAGCGCTAAATATATAATAGTATATTACCTCAAAGCCTCATTAGGAAATCTAACAGATACTATAGGAAGACTAACAATCGATAAATTGTGTGCGGAATAAGAATTCCGATTTTCAAACTATAGTGTGTACAAACAAGAGTTTAACTCAAAACCAAGAGTGCGAATATGATGCGAACGTCCTTTTTCCTACATCTTTGAGAACCAAAATGTATACTCTGTACATCTCAATGGTGTAGATCGCGTACGGAGTTTGTTTTCGTACAGGTATTTTTCGCCGTGGTTTACCAGGTGCGACATTTTGCAATTATCTGCTGATGATGACAACTTAGTTATCTAAATGCGTATACAGAACTACAAAAGTTAATGTGGAAAGGGGTTATATATCAACCTTAGTGATTAAGTTAATCAACCACAGGCTCCATCAAATTCAACATCACATTATTAGACGCAGAACGCTCCTTTTCCAAATACAAACATTTTCACCTCGCCGTAGGAGTATGACTGAGTCAGCACTGGAAGGCATACTAATGACACAATACTACAGTGAATTTATGTGTCACTCTACACCAACAACACAAAAAAAAACTAAAACAGTAAGTAATTACATTTATGATATTATTTTTAACATTGACAATAACTGAGCCGTCTGCTACTGCGAAAGCACTCGTTTCTGCAGCCTTAATATATCAATATTTTTTAGAATTTTTCAAAACACGTTTCAGAATTTATGTATAAACAATTATTCATTTAAAACATTCGGTTTTGGAATTTGTCATTGTCAGAATTCGGTTTTTCACAATAAGTTATTCTTAACGAAGTAAATGATAGATTAACTGATATAATTATCAGGGATAATTATGTTAACGTCATCAAATACATACAATATGATAAGCTATTGTATTTCTCTTGTTGTTTTTTACTTTTTTGATAAGTGTAGGTAATATAAATGAAACATTTTGAATGCTAATTTTTTATTTGTTTAAGTGAATTATTTAAAAATTACACTAATTTTGAAAATTATATTTACATATGTACATACAGTGATAAAAATTATTAATAAAGTCTAATCTATGGAAGTATTAATTGAAAATGACTAAGTTCAAATCAAATCCAATAATAGAAAAAATGATACTTTGTTATTTTACTTCCAACTCTACCTCAGGGTGTGGTCATTCAGGTCAGTCTTTAGGTTGTATTAAAGAATTATGTCTTCAGAATGAACAATTTGTCCAACTATACATATCTTTAAAAATGAAAGACAATGTATTTAAGTTAATTAATAACAAAAAATACTATTTAATATTTTAAGTTTTTCAAAAATCAATTATCCTTTGCTTAATAGAAAGAAACTAATTATATAACTGATATCTAAATAGAATAATACTCCAATATGTTATAAAACAGTATTATTTTATTATCTTTGAAAAATACCATTAAACCATAAACAATAAAATAATTCGCTTTTCAATATCAATTAACATTTAACATCACTTTAATTGAAAAAAAATAGATATCAAAATCAAATTTCAACCATAATAAAATCTTATCTATTCACACTTTAATAATACATTATATTTCAAAATAACTTAAATTTTACTATCTTCTTTCTCAATAAAAATAAATACCTATATTAAACACTGAAGGTTTCCACATTAATTTTAGTATTCTGTATATGTATTTCGACAACTAAGTTTCATATGAACGAAGAATAGCGACCATTTAAAGCGCTCTGTCTGTAAAGTATATACGGGGGTAGCCGTTTATATTTCGGGAATAGCAAACAAAAAAAAATTGTTTTGTTACTGAAAATAGCTTTATTGTTTTTCAAAATATTCTCCTTGAAAATCAATGCACTTTTTCATTTTGCACCAATCCGAAAAGCATTACTGTCACTGTGACGGCGGTATTTCCAAAATATGAGTTTTGAATGTCTCAACTTCCGGCGTAGAAAACCGTTAACCACGAAGTTTATTCTTCACGTGTGGGAACAAAAAGAAATCACAGATCTAGATCAGGGCTGTACGGTGGATGACTCATCAATTCAATGTTTTGCTCGGTCAAATATTCAGTTGTTTTTCAACCGACCTGTGAGAGCTCGTATTGTCATGGTGGAGAATAATCTGTCGTTTTCGGTTTGTTTTCCTCATTTCTTCAAAAACTTTTGGCAAACAAATAGTTGTGTACCATTCGAAATTGACAGTTCTACAACTTTCTAAAGGCACGGTTGCAACGTGACCGATTTTTCCAAAAAAACAGGTGACCATTTGTTTTGATGGCTCGTCTTGGAATACCCACACAGTCGACTGCTGTTTACTATCGAGTACATAAGTATAGATCCAAGATTCATCACCTGCGACGACTTTATAAATGTTCTTTGTAGCACCGCCATTGTATTTTTTGTGAAATTCTCAGCACTAATCGACGCGAGTCCTTTTTTGAGCGGTTGTCAAATTATGTGGTACCAACGTGAACATAGCTTCTGAACGGGTAAATGTTCATGCAGGATCTTATCCACGCTAGTGTTACTAATACCTAGAGATGCCTCAATTTCACGGTATGTCACATAACGGTCTTGCATTATCAATTCAGACACTGCGTTAATGTTTTCCGACACAACATTTGTGGGAGGACCTTCGTGAAACTATATATAGTTCGGAGTTTTATTAAAATTATTTAAGTAGGTCTAATGTATCGTTAAAGCATAATGGAAGTAGAATAGTTATAAGGTTAAATCCTTAAAGAATGCCCGATATTATATAGACAGGATTACGCGGAGCCGATAGATTCATTTCAAGCTTGAATATTTGGCAAGGCAAATAGCTTGTGTTGGGCGACATACAGGAAAAGGATGGAAGAGAGAAAACTTTTTAATATGGACAGTCAAAATGGAGCGTTGGAACTTACGACACTTTAATGTTGATCAGAATACTACATTGGTTTAAGTGAAGAAGTTTGAAGATAAAACTAACGTGTTCGATGTGAAGTATGGAAAATTAAGAACAGTGAGCACGTTCGAAAACTTACGGAGATTGGTGGAAGCTTTTGACTCATTTTAGTCTGAGTTCAAGATGTTTATTCCGAATTTATACTCTCTGTATTGTCATGGTCGATTTTTTAAAGGAAAACTTCGACAGCCTGAAGATTTGTCCATCTCTTACAGAGTCTATTTTCATCTTTCGGGCTTCGTCAACAATATTCTATTTATTGGCGAAGCTACTGGTCTCCGGTAAACCCTAAAAAACTGTATGAAAAGCCGTTGTACTTTCTCATAATGACGGTTTGGTGAAAAGTTTTGAGATTGTAGGCGTATTTATTTTATTAATGACGTCGAAAAACTAGTGGCTGTTAATCCCGAATATGTCGCTATGTTGGAAAACTTTGTTGAACCTTGCTTGATAGGTTCGCTTGACCCGAAGATTAATTTTTCCAGTAGGACAGCCCGCATCACGTGACACACTATGGTTGTGTCTATAGACTATTCAGAAGTGCTATCTCTTGTTTTGGAGACATCACTTGAACAGTTTGATCACTCTATCTTACTGACCAAGATTTTTGAAAAATTGTGTATTCCGGAGGCCCATTATGAACATTTAAGAACCACAAAGCTCTTTCCATTACCGACGAAATTGCGGTTTGTGACAGCGAACTATGGTGATGCGTATTCAAGAAGTTAAAGCTCTTTCCATCGCCAACCACGGAGACGCATGTACGGCAACATCTGGAAGAGCTTACAACAATGCTTTGACTTAAATGAAGGTCGTCTCTCCAAAACTATTTTCGAAACAAAATCTTGTAAGTTTGCGCTAATAAATGGCATATTTCACTGTATTTATAGACTGCTTCACTTTACTTTTCCTGTTTCCCTTTCAAAATTTGTCAAAATGTGTTGAACGGTTACACGCCACCTGTATGGTACATACACTGATGATCGAAATAATTGAAAAAATTCATAAGCCAAGTACTCAATCTATGCAGTTAAGTTTTTTAATTAGGCGTCATCATCTTTTTGATAATAACAAAAAATCTTTATTAAAAAAAAACATGAACTAAATTTATTGTATATCATCTTTTAAATACACCGCCACGATAAGAATAAAAAAATTGCATTTTCTCATTTCCTTTTCAAACTTATCTAGAAAACAATGTTACCTAAGCCCGTTTCCCTTTTTAAATTCAGATGATGGAAGAAAATTCAACAAAACGACTGCCTGTAATTCAATGCTTTCCTGCTTTGCTTTTTTTCCTCTTCTTTCAAAAGAAGGGAAGGTCTATATAACGTAAGGTATACGCAAAGGTATTCGAGGCATTCATCCGAACCGGTAGCACAGAAAAAGTCCCCTAATTTTCCCACAGAGACAACGTTTCTTGGACAATCGTAACCGTTTCACCGCAGCTTAAAACAAACAGGATTCGTTTATAAAAATTTTTCCTTCGTCTTTTTTTTTTAATTTCGCGATAGAAAGATTTAATTAGGTTTTCGAGGACAATAAATGAAACGAAAGAAATTATTATTTTTCTCTCAGCGAGATTTTTCTTCCTTTTACTTCTCAGTGTTTTAAATTCAAGATAATTGGTTTAATTTGGCTTGAAATGTAGATTAACGTTAGCATTTGAATAACGAGGATTATCGTAGTTATTCTGACATTTATACGACGTTATAATAACGTAGTATTAAAAAGAAATGAATTGTTTTAGCAAATCGTTAAATACTTTTTAAAATATAAATTTAGACATATAGAATAAGCATACCCTAGGTCTGTTGGAAAGTCCTATGACATTTTCTTAATAAAACAAACGTAAACTTAGAACATGTTTATTTAAAAAAAAATATTTAGCTTTTTACCTATCCGCTCCTATCTTTAAATTTAAATAAAACAAAGTGTGTGATATATCATCGAACTTTTTTATTCGTTTGAAAGGCCTATTGATGCAATTATGTATGAAATATAACACCGTGCAAATGTCCGCCGCGGCTTCACTGGCTGGTGCACATTCGAAATATCCAATTTTCCATGACTCTGGTGCATAAATCAGGCTGAATTTGGCCGATGGCATGGGTTATGTTGGCTTTGAGGGCCGCTGTGGTTTGCGGCTTATTCGCTTAGTCCTGCGACTTAAGAAATCGCCACAAGAAAAAGTCTAACGGGGTCGAATCGCACGATCTCGGTGGCCGGTTTATATCACTTGCACGTGAGATGATCATGCCCTCAAATTGCTCGTGTAGAATATCCAATGTGGCATGAGCTGTGTGGCACGTAGCGCCGACATGTTGAAACTACATGTCGTTAGTATCCATATAATTCAATTCAGGCCAAAAGAAGTTGGTAATTATCGACTTATAGTGCTCGTCGTTGACGGTGATGGCGTAGCCATTGTCGTTCTCAAAGAAATATGAACCGATGACGCCGCCTGCCCAAAATTCACACCAGTGACTTTTTCGGGATGCATTGGACGCTCATGTATCTCATATGGATTGATATTGTACCAAATTCGACAATTTTTATTGTTGACGTACCCATTCATCCAGGAATGAGCCTCATCGCTGAAGATGATTTTTTTGATGAAAATTACGGTCAGTTTCCAACTACTCCAGGCCCCATTCAGTGAACACCCGTCGTTATCTATAGTCGTTTACCTTCAGCTCCTGGGTCAGTTGAATTTTGTATGGGCGCAGGCCTAAGTCATGACGCAAAATTCGCCAAGTTGTGGTCTGCGAAAGACCGAGTTCTTGTGAGCGACGCGAAATCGACTGCCTCGGGTTCACCTGCACACTCTCACGGATAGCGGCGATGTTTCGTCGTCGTACGGATGTTGGATCAGTGTTTACTGAACCAGTGGACTCAAATTTTCCCACCGCACTGCGAATAGTCCTCTCGATAGGACGATTATGGCGACCGTAAAATGAGCGAAGCGCGCGGAACGTTGTCAGAACAGAACACCCATTTTAATAAAACAAGTTTATCATTTGCACGTGCTGTTGAACGCTATACCCATCCATGGTGACTTGGACAAACAGACTGAATAAATGACAGCCTATTCGACAGATGTAGCTTCAACAATATGGCCGCTATCAACTGTCAAATTTCGGAAGTCTATATTGGATGACCCGTTATAATATTAATGACTTTCTTGGAATAAGGTGCTGAGATGGGACTATATTATAAATATATCGAGATCTGCTTTAAATGATGATTTGTGTTATTATATATTTGGTTTTATATTTATATATAAATTATATAAATCAAATAGGACATTTCTTGTACTTTTTTCTATGATTAATTAATTGCACAACATACTAAAAAAGATTAGATTAAAAATATTTAAAATTAAATTAGATATTTATTGATCTCTAAGTGTTACTTACTATTCACTAAAAAGTACTTAGACAATTTTTAATTTTAAATGTGACTTACAATTCTTTTAACTGTGTATATAATCATTTACCAATCATTGGAATTAGTTCTAAAATGTATGACAAAGCCTATGCTTTAATTGTAGTCGATTGGATGAATATATTGGATGAATATATTAATTTTATTATCTTAAGTTTAATTAATTAAAGTAAAAGAAAGCCTGGAGTATAAATTGGAATTATTAACATTTTATACAATAATCGATATTATTTTTAATTTTATATTATTTCAAAATTGAAGTAAAATCATTTTTAGAAAATGTATATTCAATTTTTTACCGGTTAGGATTTTTCAAGAATAATATTAAGGATTTTAATATAAGCTTCATTTTGTTTTCAAATTTCTATACAAAGTTAATACGTATTATACTTTTGTTGGTTGAAAATCAATGCTTCTATTTACTTACGCGTATAAAAGATGATTGAAAGTAATTCATAAATTCTGACGTGATTCACCTAATAAAAATCGAAAAGACCCACATAATAAAAAAAATCTTACATGCAGAAAAGCCCTGGCAAAAGATTAGATGGCTTTTGTATTTAGATTACTTTCAGTGAACGTACACCAGTCGTTTCGACTATACATACATAGCAGTTGCTTGAAAAGAAGTATTTTGTTATATTTTTTTCTCCCTATTATACTGACCAAAACTCCCTTTAGATACAGAGAACCCCATTGAAATCCCACAGGTGTACGTGTTTTCAATTTTCTCCCGTATTCTAATTCAGATAGACAGTTTTTTGTCTTTATCTTACATGCGATCGTCTTTTCTTCTTTTCTTCTTTTATTCGATATCTTGTCCCTTTGTTTGAATAAGAAAGCCAAACCGTGATGTCTCTTTGATTCTATATTCAAACGGTGTCAGAATGTAATAATAGAAAGTTTCTTAAATATTATATATACTGGGTTGGCAACTAAGTACTTTCGGTTTTTACTGATAGAGGGCGTTGCTTTATTTTTTGTATAACGTATGTTAGTGCTGTACTTTACCGTTTGTCGCGTGATACTAGTCACATTGACGTAACTTCAGAAGCAAGTAGTGCGTGATTTTTATTAAAGCTATTAGTTGTGGGTTAATTTTAAATGGAGTGCAGAAACGAACATTTCCGACATATTTTACTATTTTATTTCCGTAAACGAAAGAAAGCTGCTGCGGCTCACAAAAAGATATGTGAAGTTTATGGTGCTAATTGCTTAACAGAGCGCACGTGTCAGAATTGGTATAAAAAATTGCGTTCTGGAGATTTTTCCCTCAAAGATGAGCGACGTTCTGGTCGGTCTACTGAAGTTGATGATGACCAAATCAAAATCATAATTGAAGAGGATCGTCATATAACTGTCAGAGAGGTTGCGGAGAGGCTACATGTATCGCACACAACAATTGAAAAACATTTAAAATGTCTTGGGCTAGTTAAGAAGCTTGATATTTGGGTACCTCACGAATTGAAAGAAATTCATTGAACACAAAGAATCAATTTTTGCGATATGCACCTTAGACGAAATGAAACCGACCCTTTCTTAAAAAGAATCATCACTGGTGATGAAAAATGTGTCCTGTACAGTAACATAGTTCGAAAACGTTCATGGAGCAAACACGATAAACCAGCTCAAACTACATTGAAAGCAGAATTGCATCCAAAAAAGATCATGCTGTCAGTTTGGTGGGATTACAAAAGTGTTGTGTTTTTTGAGCTGCTTCCAAGGAACCAAACGATCAATTCTGATGTTTACTGTCAA
Source organism: Dermolepida albohirtum (assembly GCA_031893035.1). Classification (NCBI taxonomy): domain Eukaryota; kingdom Metazoa; phylum Arthropoda; class Insecta; order Coleoptera; family Scarabaeidae; genus Dermolepida; species Dermolepida albohirtum. Next base: position 158,964 of record JAVIWB010001212.1, read on the forward strand.
CAATTAATAAAACTGGATGAAGCAATCAAAGAAAAACGTCCAGAAAGGTGTAGTTTTCCACCAAGATAATGCAAGGCCTCACACATTTTTGGCAATTCGTGGGAAACTATTGCAGCTTGGCTGGGAAGTGATGCCACATCCCCCATACAGCCCTGATCTAGCACCATCTGATTACCATTTATTTCGAAGTTTGCAGAATTCTTTGAATGGTAAAACTTTTACAAATAACGATGACCTTCACTCGCACCTGGTTCACTTTTTGCTGATAAGGACCAGAAATTTTATGAGCACGGAATCATGCAGCTGAAAGAAAGTTGGCAAAAGGTCATTGAGCAAAATGGAAAATATATAATTGATTAAAAACTATTCTTTGTTTAAAAAAAGGTGTTTTATTTTATACTACAAAACCGAAAGTACTTAGTTGCCAACCCAGTACAATACTTTCTGAAAGTAAATACCAATTTTCACGATTAATAATCTACGTAAACAAGTAAACTCGCATATTCTTGGTTTATTTCTTTTCATAAAAAATTTGGAGCGCCAAACAAGCAGATACACTAACTATTTTTAAGGAAAAATTTTAAGTTTTAAAATTAATAATTAATTTTGGTGATTTCGATTAATGATCTCTTTTCACTTTTCTGTCTTTTGGTCGAAGTCTTAAGCCGTTTTCCATAAAAAACTTTTCAAGTGATTTCGCAACAACACTTTCAAAGAAGCAAAATTCGTATCACTAAGAGAGTTATGCAAAGGCCTAAATAAATGGGATACGCCGAAACATCCCATCCCAACTTCAGTTTGGACCACTTTGAAAAGAAACATGTGGTAGAATATTATAATGTTGAAACACAATTTATTTTCTGATTTTCACTTCCAGGCGCTCTCTAATTATTTTTGTCTATTCTTGCAAACATTCGATATTTTGTCATATGTATCTGTATAATTATGTAAAATGAAATGTATTCAGTCAATTGGAAAGTTTGTGCCTCTGCTAACTTATGTACTTTCATTCGTCTGTTGGCCAAAACGATATCGTGAATTTTGTCAGTTTTCTGGTGTAAGCGGATTTTGTAGCTTCAAAAAGCGGCGCGTGGTCGATGCTTGGTTTGCCTAGCTTAAATTCATTGGTACGAAGTCTCGCAGTGTCATAGGAAAGGTATGAGCCACCTAATATAGGTGCAATTCTATTATAAACTAACTTCGCTTTCTTTTTTCATCCGGAAAAGAAGAAGAAACTCCAGTTTTTTGCATTTTTAACTTTCACTTGAAACGCTTGTGTTAAAGCAACTGTCAAACAATAGACTAGTATCAGAATAACTTGTAACTATAGAGATTTCATCCGTAGGAAAGCAGCTTCGTTCCTGCATGTCGCTGTCATAATATCTTAGTACTCGAACTAAGATAATTATCGAACCACACTAATATCACTTGGACTGTAGAAATTGCTGTTTGGATTGGATGGTGAAAGTTTCATCAAATCTTCGCAAAAAATCGACTTGCTTCTTATTAAATCGATTCAAATTATCGCTTGATGTTCGTAATTTTTACCATTTTTGCAAAACAAAATAAGACGTACCCAACCATACGTAGAACGTAATGGAGACAATGCGTAGATTTGCTCACAATAAATTATATCTTCTTGATGTGCATTCTTCGCTCGTTCGAAATATTATTATTAATTTTATTAAAAAAACTCAATTTTATTTTTTTCGGTTTTCTACGGTCCTTATTGCAAACTATGCCTTCGAAAACGCAGTTTTGACTGTACTAACAAGCGAGTGGAGTTGGTTCGAGCGCATGCAAAAGTGCATTAATCCTCGTGGAGAATATTTTGAAAAACAATGAAGTCTTCAAAAGATTTCTACTGATTTATTCAAGTTGTATATGCAAAACTTAAAAGACCCACGTAGTAGCAACCCAAGCTGAACAGTTACAACCATACGTGAATGTAAAATCTCATCTGAGATCCAATTGGTAATACTATCTATATGTACCCACGGTATTCACTATACAACAAATAAGCCCTTAGTATCGTATCCAGATTAACTGGCACAAGTATCGAAATTACCGATTAGTTATAAATGCAGCGTTTACACTTATCAGCACGTCAGGTTCGTAATAAGTACGTACCGAATATGTATGGCGATCGGTGATGCTTGACACATTAGTTTCTCTCGGCTCTTGGCGTAAGGCAACTGAGTCTCTTGCCGTTGTGTTATTTTGTGCTTTGTAAATATGTAATTATATCGAACGTACGGAAGAGTAAAAAACGAACATTAGTTGACGCAAGTATATTGGAAAATCTTTTAATTTTTGTTATCATGGTGCTAAAATTATGTATAAAATTTGCGATTAACTGTTGATGTGCTGAGATAAAAAAGATGATCGAAATCAAGGCCGATCGATAGCATTCGCTTTACTTAGTCGGGTATATGCTACATGTTTGCTGGAACAGTACTTGCTATAACGGATTCTATTCTGTGACGCTGACAAAAATTTACCGCTGTAGTTATATACGAGGGTAGCCGTTTATACTTATTTCGGGAATAGCAAACAAAAAAAAATTTTTGTTATTGAAAGTAGTTTTATTGCTTTTCAAAATATTCTCCTTCAAAATCAAAGCACTTTTGCATTCATTTAAACCAATCCGGTATCTCCGAAATATGAGTTTTGAATGTCTCAACGGTCTCTTCCGGCGTAGAAAGCCGTTGACCAGGAAGTTTATTCTTCACGTGTGGGAACAAAAAGAAATCACAGGGTTGGATGAGAGCTGTACAGTGGATAGCTCAGCAATTCAATGTTTTGCCCGGCTAAATATTCAATTGCTTGAACCGACCTGTGAGAGCTCGCATTATCATGGTGGAGAATGATCTGTCGTTTTCAGTTTATTTTCCTTATTTCTTCAAACACTTTTGGCAAACAAATAGTTGGGTACCATTCGGAATTGACCGTTCTACCTACTAAAGGCACGGTTGCAACGTAATCGGTTTTTCCGAAAGAACACCATTTGTATTGATGTGCTTCGAGCGCGAACAACTTTTGTTGGTTTTGGCTCATCTTGGAATACCCACACAGTCGACTGCTGTTTACTATTGGACTCATACGATAGATCCGATATTCATCACCCTTGACAACTTTATAAATGTTCTTTGAAGCACCGCCATTGTATTTTTTGTGCATGTCTTGACGCCAATAGACGCGAGTTCTTTTTCGAGCGGTTGTCAAAATATGTGGTACCCAACATGGACATAGCTTCTTAACGACTAAATATTCATGCAGGATCTTATGCACACTGGTGTTACTAATACCTAGAGATGCCTCGATCTCACGGTATGTCACATGACGGCCTTGCATTATCAATTCAGACACTGCATTAATGTTTTCCGACACAACAACATTTGTGGGATGACCTTCACGAAATTCATCGCCCAAAGAACGACGTCCAAATTTAAATTCACCATATCAACGATATACTGTAGTTTTCGATGTTGCTTCATCACCATATAAGGAATTCAGCTCGTCGATGCATTCTTGTTGAGACAATCCACGCCGAAAGTTATGAAAAATAATTGCACGAAAATGTTCGCGAGTTAGTTCCATTTTCTCGCTGATATAAAATTTTCAAGTTACTGTCAACAATAGGAATAGCGACCGGATAATAAAACTATCAAGGTAAATATATTGTCAAAAATGAAAGACTTTACGATGCAATCATCGGATCGGAGGCAACACTAACAGTGTTGCTAGTTCCCGAAATATAAACGGCTACCCTCGTAGTTAAGTATCGTAAACTAACAAAATTTTACATCTCTAATGTTCACACCACCACGTTTAAATTTCCCAAATCGGAGACAAATTATAGTTTGGAAGTTTGTTGGTTAATCTTTTAAAACATAAATATTTGTTGCACCGCGAATAGCGAGTTTATGCATTTTTAATTTTCATCTCGAAGGATAACTATATTTCATCTGTCGCTATAAAAATATGATAGAATTAGAATATGATGATTCTTCCAAAAGATAGTGTTAGTATTCGTTTCACTTCCCACGGATCATCTTCGTGAACAACTTTGTAGCAGAAGTAAAGAATACGCAAATCCAATTTCTGCTCTATAAAATGCAATTTAAAATTTGGAAGAAACATTTTTTTCCAAATGTGGAATTAATACGTTTGGAATATGTAAAATATTGAAAGAATTACAAAATTATTAAAAACTTGTTGACAAAAAAGTAATGGAACATTCAAATAGTATTATCAGAATTAATAATGTTTATATCTTTCTTTGTTGGAAACTTAGATTTTAACCAAATCCATTAACAGACTTTGTGGGATTATGCATAAATAATTAGAGATTCGAAATTTGATAAAGTTCTGAAATCTCTCAAATATACACGTTCAATATCGGATTCGAACACATTTATTTCAATTTATCCAATACAAAGACGGATCGGCATCAAAAATCCAGATGATATCGTATTTTATTTCCATCGAAAAAAAAGACATTGACAAATATCGCGTTTCTCAACGACAAAAATAAGAAGGAAAGGAAAAGCTATTATCGTCGACACGGTAAATATGAAAAAAAAAAAAGAAATATGAGAAAATAGAGACGAAGAAAGAAAAGATTGATGAAACGAAACGTGTTGTTTCAGTTATGCTGTACATAGATGACGAAAATCGTATATTTATGTCACTTACTTACCTGCAGAGCGTGTCGTAGTCTAACTTCGTGATTCGCGTGTCGATAAATATGAGATCATGAGATTTGGATTGGAACTCCTCCAGGGCAGTGTCGTAGGAGTCGCAGTACGTCACCTCGAAACCCAACCTTTCACCTGCCCTTTTCAGAGTCTCGGCAGGAGCATCGAATTGATTAAATACCAAAAGGATCTGTCAGAAAAAGAAGAGATAACATAGCTGTTATAAATCTATATAAAAATATTACACGAATCATTCCTTTTAACATACAAACTTTCCGCTTCTGTGAAAGATTTGTGACATTTGTAAATCTCTTAAAATCAATTTTAAAAAAATTGTTATTCATAAGCTTGTCCAAAATATATGAATGTTATAATAATAATAAAAACATTTGTTGATTTTGACCAAGGTTCAATATGAGGATGAATCGATTATTAGTCAGCTCGACGGAAGAAGGCAGCACTAATGAAAAATGGTATTTATTTTTCAACTTGGCAAAATAACTGTCAAAATTTGCCTGCATTCCTATCATAGGGACGCTATTTTTGAATGGACAGTGAACTGTTTTCAGCTTGTTTTGAATCATGGGAAAAGTGGACTACAGGTCACTTATTAAATTGTTATTTTTAAAGAACAAAGCAAGCGATGAAATTAAAGCTGAACGCCAAGGCAACCAATCTCCATTGGAACAGCAAAACAAAGAACATCCGAGTTTAAACATGGTCGGGCCAATATACAAGGGTCGATAAAATATAAATACACCTTTTATTAACAAACTTGATTTCCTAGATACAGTCAAAATAATATATTACATCCTTTCTTTCGAACTATACGCTTTTCCCAAAGTGGTGACAGTTTTTGGATGCCGTTTTCATTTGTTGTGTAATTGCGAACAAAGGTTTCGAAGATATTGTTAGTGTTGTATAGTTTACCTCCTAGCATTATTTTAAGAGACCCGAAAACGAAAAAATCAAATGACGACATACAAGCTGCAATATGGATGTTCAAGTGTTTCCCAGTGGAGTTCTTTAAGTTTCTCCCGCGTTAAAGCAGCTGTATAAGGCTGTTATAAAGAAGTAAATCTCGGCGCCTTTTTCATATGCATGCTAGCTAAATTTTATCGAGAAGATTGCAATGGTATTTGGCGTTGATAGTACGGCGGTTATGTAATATTTCTTCCATTTTCAAAAAGCTGTGGCTATAACAATTTAGCATGCTAACAAGCAAGTTTTGGTTTGTAGGGTTGAGCTTGATTCTCCGCCACTCCATGCTACTTCGTTTCGGCGAAGGGTTGTTCATTTCTCTTTAAAAACTGTCGAGATGTGAACTCGCTAAGCTTTTTGTTCTTTGCAAACAATCGTGGGAACCAGCGGGAAAAGGTATTCCCGAATTCCAAATCATTTTCAATCACGCTTGTACGCCACCAAAGTTGATGCCGAGTTTTTTACAAATTTCCATAATCGCAAATTGCTGATCTTCTTCAATGAGGCCCTGAACCTCAACGATGTTTTGAGTTTTGCTGGTTCGAGGATGGTAAGATGGACGCTCATTTTTAACACAATCATGGCCATCCTTGAACTGTTGGCACCAGACGATAATGCGTTAAACAGCTGACGTGTGTACCTCTTTCTCGCTCATCGTGTTTGTTACTAAACGAGGAAAGAACTATAGCAGTCTAGGTCGTTTTTCTAGTTTTAACTTTCCATCTAACAGTTTGTAGATACCACGCCGACCCTGGATGTCTTTCACTGTTTGGCTATCAACTGGCTTTTAAATCACATATCCTGGCAACTTGCCCATCAGCATTTAAATACTTTTTAGAGCATGCTTTTAAATACGAAGCATATTTAGAATTTAAAGGTCCTTTCCCATTGTATGTCACAGGGTTAAAGTTGTAGTAGGATAGAAAGATGGTTTATCCACCTCAATAATATCATTTTTAAGAAGAGCGCCTCGTTCCGTTAATTACTTTTTCGTCATAAAAGACTTTGAAGTTGATGAAATTAATAGAAATTAGTTGCCGTGTGACGCATATAAGTTGAGAAAACTGGTTGGCGAATTTAAGGAAGAAAGAGGGGATGCTTCTTGCGAATATAATGGCTGCCTCTTCCATTTCGAAGGACATTTTTTTCTAAAAAATAGAAAAACTCGTTCGTGAAAATCGACGCTCAACCCCGGACCAATTTCAGGAGGTTCTTCCTCTGAAATTTCTAGTATACGAAAACAATAACGTTCCTATAGCTTATTACTTCGTATTTCGAAACATGCTAATTGCTCAAAAATTATTATATACCTTACCTGGATTGGATTCTTGGTTGCCGGTATCAGGGTGTCATGTTTCAATTCCAGTGGTATTTTCTGCAAAAAAAAAGGAAGTAAATTTAATATAATTTATGAAATATAAATTTATAGATTCTACGTTAGACTATTTTTTTTAATTATTCACTCAAAGTTGATCGACTTTTAAACCTTTTGGATCCCAGATATCGTACATTAAATTTAAAGAATCTTTGGATCTTGAAACTTTCTAACCAGTAACGTATTTTTCGTGATAATTTGATTGTGATAAATTCGTTGAATAGGGTGGGTGCAGCACAAATCGAAGCTTAATTTATTAATTTTCGCCATAGCAATAACACTTGTGTGGGGTCGTCCACTGTATTGGTGGAAAATGATTCTTTCATTGGTTAAACTAAGACTTTCTCATTAATTTCTTGCTTTAACTCATATAAAAGACTCATATATTATGAACTTCCCATGGTTTAGTTTTTTGAAAAAATCGATAAGAAGAATGCTGTTTGTATATCAAAAAATAAAAGCTATTGCCTTTCCTATAGATGTAACAGCCATTAATCAAAAAAAGACAAAAAACTTCTTACCATACCAATTTTCGTGCTCGTATACGCATTTATACAACTAAGTTGTCATCATCAAAAGATTATTAATCACAGTGGGCCCACGCAGTCACTTACGGACCATTTTAACGGTCGTGTCTTCCAGGAATTCACAGATGCTAGAATATGATCTCGGACCTCGGTCCACATTGACCATATAGTTTTCATTTTTCACAATAAAGATGCTCTCTCGCAACTCTCTAATACACGGTCGTTGTTTATATTTTTGATTAAATGTAGACAACTCCCAGTTACATTATGATTCTAGAGTCATTATCTTGCTGTCACTGTTAAATTGTTGTTTCGTTTTCGGTGTATAATGATGAACCCAAGTCTCATTTGTGGTGATAAATCAATGACGCATAAAATCTACTTACTGTTCGCGAAAACACTCTAATTACTCACAAGAAATTTGTATTCGCACCAATTTTTGATCAACACTGAGTAGTCACAGCAACCATATTGCGGACAGTTTCTTTACAGACAATTCTTCATTCGGAATGTATGTCTCGTGTTCTTTAAGGATGTTTAGAGTTTCTGATATCTCAGATGTTTCCCAGCTATGGTTTCTTAACACACTGGCACGCACTTTCCCAAAAATTTTCTGCATAGTGTCAGATTTTGGACGTCCGCTGTGTCTTCGATTTTTAATGGTGGTACGATAAAATTTGAACTCATGATCTCATTTATCAAGAGTGGAAAACGAAAGAGTCGAATTACTCAGATCACTCTTAATCTCGTAATGAACGTTATTGTGAAGCTTTTTCAAGAAGAAATATTTACTGGCAGCAGAGATTCATTATTATTCTTATCAAAAACTCCGAGAAACTTTTAATTGAACAGTCGCAATGAAACTACGAGGGAAGCTGTTTATATTTCGGGAATAGCAACCAAAAAAAATTTTTTATTATTGCTTTATTGCTTTTTAAAATATTCTGGTTGAAAATCAATGCACTTTTGCATTCGTTTAAACCAATACGAAAAGCATTGCTGCCACTGTGAAGGCGGTATCTCCGAAATATAAGTTTTGAATGCCCCAGTTGCCTCTTCCGGCGCAGAAAACCGTTGACCATGAAGTTTATTCTTCACGTATGGGAACAACAAAAAGAAATCACAGGGTGCTAGACCAGGGCTGTACGGCGGATGGCTCATCAATTCGATGTTTTGCCCGGTCAAATATTCAATTGTTTGAAGCGACCTGTGAGAGCTCACATTGTCATGGTAAAGAATAATCTGTCGTTTTCGGTTTGTTCTCCTTATTTCTTCAAAAATATATAGTTGTGTACCATTCGGAAATGACCATTCTACAACTCTCTAAAGGCACGGTTGCAAAGTGACCGGTTTTTTTCGAAAAAACAGGCGACCATTTGTTTTGATGTGCTTCGAGCGCGAACAACTTTTGTTGGTTTTGGCTCATCTTGGAATACTCACGCAGTCGACTGCTGTTTACTATCGGGCTCATACCTATAGATCCAAGACTCGTCACCTGTGACAACTTTATGAATGTTCTTTGAAGCACCGCCATTGTATTTTTTGTGTATTTCTTGGCACCAACCGACGGGAGTTCTTTTTTGAGCGGGTGTCAAATTATGTGTTACCCAACGTGAACATAACTTCTTAACGGATAAATGTTCATGCAGGATCTTATATATGCTGGTGTTACTAATATCTAGAGATGCCTCGATCTTACGATATGTCACATGACGGTCTTGCATTATCAATTCAGACACTGCATTAATGTTTTCCGATACAACATTTGTGGGACGACCTTCAGGAAATTCATCGTCCAAAGAACGCTGTCCAAGTTTGAATTCACTATACCAACGATATACTGTAGTTTTCGATGGTGCTTCATCACCCTATAAAGAATTGAGCTAGTCGATGCATTCTTTTTGAGATAATCCACGCCAAAAGTTATGAAAAAATAATTGCACGAAAACGTTTGCGAGTTTCGCTGACATAGAATTTTCAGGTTACTGTCAACAATAGAAATAGCAAAGGGATAATGGAGCTGTCAAAGTAAATATTGTATATTGTCAAAAATGACAAAAATCACAATGCAATCATCAGATTGGAGGCAACACTAACAGTGTTGCCAGTTCCCGAAATATAAACGGCTACCCTCGTAATAAACGTAACTAGACGAAACTTGGCAGTTGACGTTGTTAGGGAAACTTTTGACTTTTCAGTCCACTCTGGTACTTAACAAGTTCGGCACTCATTTGCCAAATATTGCTGAACAAAAACTGATAAGAGAATGAAAAAAAATATTGCAACTAATTGAATATAAATAAATTATATACTGCGACCTGAAATAGAAAAGGGTATATTTTGAATAATTAAACGTCTGCGTCAACACGCACGTCAAATACAAGAACAAAAAATTAATATAATAGTAGATATAAATAACGCACGTCATAGACTAACTTCATAAAAAGAAGCTCAATGTGTACATCGAACTATTAATCAGAAAACTTTCCAGACAATTTTAATTATTCAGTCGGTGTTCATGCGTCATTTAGGAAAGGTTAACTTATTTGGATTTAATATATGTACCCCAACTTCGATGATTTGGGGTTACAAATTTTGGCGGTTCGTATTGATCGCGCCGAATTTCATTAAATATAACTTCTTTAATAATCCAATCAAATTGGTAGCTTCATCGAAAACAATTTCATATTGTTTAATAACAAAGATTGAGATCAATTTTAATTTTTTATTTCACTTCCTCAGAATGTTATGTATATGTAATGGATGGGTTGAAATTTACTATACGGTAAAAAACTTTAGTTTTTTTTTCAAGATTAACTATTAAATATTGAAAAAGAAATTGCAAGTAATAATGATTATAATCCCCAAATAATAAATAATACTTTAGCTAAAAAACACAACGAGAGGGACATTTCAAATGTTTACCGGAAAACAAAAAAAAATTGCCATTAAATACAAATTGTACTTCTGACGGTCAATGCCAAATTTGCTTAAAAATAAAATTTACAAGTAACATTCGACTAATAATGCTGTTTCCAAATATATTAAAAATATCAAGGATAAAATATACACTTTTCCCGGCGATGTTCAATAAGTTCTGTCTTGAATAATAAGAACTGTCTTGCTCCTCAAAATAGCCATTAACTGCCGACATCACATCTTCATCGTTGGAAAAGCTGTGACCACTGAGCCATTTTTTCAGGTTTGGGAACAGAAAATAATCCGAGGGGGCAATATCTGGCGAATAGGGTGCATGAGGTAGCAATCCAAGCTTTAATTCATTAATTTAGGCCATTGCAATAACGGATTTGTGAGCTGGTGCATTGTCTTGATAAAACAAGTTTCTTCTTTACCGCGGCCGCTTTGGCTTGATTTCTTCCCTCAAACGCTGCAATAAGTTCGCATAATACTCGCCGTTGGTAGTTTTTCTTTTTTCAAGATAGTCAATGAAAATTATTCCACGCGCATCCCAAAAAAAACGGACGCTATGGCCTTGCCTGCAGATGAAACATTCTTTGCCTCCTTTGGGGCCGGTTGTCCCTTTTGAGTCCATTGTTTTGATTGTTCTTTTGTCTCGGGTGTGAAGTGATGGACCCACGTTTGATTCATGGTTATGAAACGGCGCAAAAACTCTGCTTTGTTGCTGTGAAGCTTCGCTAAACACTCAATTGAAACATCTTCACGACACTGTTTTTGTTCGAGTGTGAACAAACGCGGCACCCATCTTGCACACAGCTTTCTCATGTCCAAATTTTCAGATAATGTACAATGTACCGTACTATGTTTGCTAGCTCGCGCACTTTTAGTTGACGATCATCCAGTACTGCTTTGTGGTACCATTTCTGGAGTCATCATCTTATTTGGTCGACCACTGCGATGCTCGTCTTGGCAGCTCGTACGGCCTCGTTTAAACTCTGCTATCCAATATTTGACTGTTGTAAACGAAGGAGCAGACTTACCTAGAGTAGAATCCAGTTCAGCTTTTATATCGGTTGGGTTGACGCCTTTTAAATAAAAGTATTGTATCACGTGACGATGACCAATTTTGCCGATTTTTATAAATTCGCTGAAAACGTTCACTATTGATGGTTGCCAAACAAAAACTAAACCATGTGGCGTCTTCGAACTTGAAACATATGCTTTATAGATTGTGTACTTTCTAATACAGTGACATTTTTCAAATAAGGATTAATTTAAAAAATCAAACAACTTAATAAATGAGCAAATAGAACTAAACAATTCAATTCAGAAAAATTGGCGATGTAGTTCTACTACAATCGCCTAAATTCCAGATCACGTCTTGCCAAATTTAATGTTAAAAACATCATACGCTATCGTTTCTCAGTGGCCGTCAACATCTTCTTCTGTCATTTTAAAAAAGTAGGGTCCTAAGATATCTCAGCTACTACATCAGATAGTAAATTTGATTGCGTGTAACGGATTCCATAAAAATTAGTCATTAGACACTTTTCATGTGATGGACATGTTCGGTCTTGTAGTGATGTATGTATGTGTAATTGTATTGTGAAATTTCTCCGAAGACATGAACGAGTTAAACCCAATTATTAAGCACGACGCCTGGATGATGTTTCATGGTGCTTCCATGCATCTTGACGCACATGAACAGTAATCTCTTCGGAATCGAAATATCTAAAGTCGATCTACACTACATACATTTGCAATTGATCCTCCGACGAAATGTGTATTAATTAAGTTGTGTATAGTGTTAGCATTGGAGACGTTACGGTTACGATATTTTATTTAAAAATTTGTACGCGGCGATATTCTTTGTTACCTATGATAGCGTCGTAAAACTTTACACGACATTTAGCAAAAGCAACAAGTTCCTATATTATATATGAACGAAATCGCTTAATACATTGTCGCCCACATTCTATACGTATCTTTAAGGACGGAAATCGAACGGTCATTAAAAATTATAGGCCCATCAATATTCTCTCAAACTTCACGAAATTATTTGGCTACATACTATACCGTAGAATATATGATAATATTAAATATTATTTGCCAGCACATCGGCATGGATTCACGAGATGAACAATAACTAAATTCCATGACATTGAATGAATGAAGACATGTTGAAATCATATATATATATAATCCATTGCCTTAATTTTTTTCCACCAAATTGGACTCTATTGGACTTTGCCCTATTTTTTAGAATTGACATCTTCTTTTTTTAGTAACAGTGTTATGCTTTTTTATATAAAGTGCATGACGAATTCTTTTTCCATATCTTCAGATGCGACCCAAGATTTGATTCTATCTTCTCAATATTTGCATTGACAAAATGCTAACTAAATGGCGATTTCTTGCTTGAACGTATATAGACGAATTAACTTGGCAGCAGATTATAGTTGTAAATTAATTTATTAATAGTTGGAGAATGGTGTCAACAAAATAAAATCCACATAAGCGTCGGCGATATTTGGTTTCATCTTGGCATTCTAATCCTGCTTTATATTTTTAGATTGATTTAGATTTATGAAGGTGGTCTATTCCGCTATTCCGTCTATTGTGGTCCTCATGTTTCGTTAGAGTACGTTTCTTTAACTTGATCTAGTAGTTTTGAGAGAGGCTTTTCTATACAAAGGGTACTAGGAAAGTTTTGCAATACAGCTTTGTTTATTTAATTTTTCAAAGTAATTTCCTCTACAATACCTCTACAATACCTCTCCATCCCCTGGAACCAGTCGTTAAACCAGCTCTGTCAAGTTTCACTAGGGAGTAAAGCACACTTGTGTCCCAAGCCCGCAGAAGGTCCTCATCTCTGAAAAACCGCCTCCCTTTTAGCTTCATTTTCACAAACGGGAACAGTGCAAAGTCGCAAGGAGCAAAATCTGGACTGCAGGGAGGGTGCTCGAGAAGTTTCAATCCTGTCGTGGTCAAATATTCGGTGCAGGCTTTGGCGCGGTGAGCTGGAGCATTATCGTGATGAAGGAACCAGGTGTCCATTCTTGATTTTGGCCGCAGGTTCTTCATAGATCCAATGACTTTAGGCAGGCACTGTTCAGTATACCACCTAACTGTTTTTTTTCTGTGTCCAAAACGATGCATTTCACAATTCCATTTAATTTGAAAAAAGCTATGATTTTCTTCTTTACAGATTGGGATTTTCTGACAACTACGGGTGTGTCCTCATCATCAAAAGCCCAAACTTTGTTTTGAGCTTTGGTCGGCACATCGTAATAGTATAGCCAAGTCTCGTCACCTGTCACGATGTTGCTCACATACCGAGATTGTTCCTTATTAAACTTTTTTAGCATCTCCTGGCACCAAGTCACACGCTCTTCAGTCAGTCGATGCGGCGCCCAGAGAGAACAAAGTTTCTTCACGTGCAAATGATCATGCAGAATCGAACGAATTGCTGGTGCATTTAGGCCTGAAGTACCCTCTATCTGTTGGTGGGTCACTCGCCTGTTCTCGTCAAGCATTTTCCTTACAGTAGTAACGCATTCCTCCGTAACTGACGTTCGTGGCCTTCCCAGCCTTTCAGCATCCTCCACAGTTAAATTTCACCTTTGGAATTCTCTATACCACCTGAATATCGTTGTGCGTTGTTGCTAATGCAAGACTCATTTCTTCGAAGCACTGGTCTATGTTTAAACCATGCACGAAATTATAACGCAAAACTGCCCCTTTGTGACCACGATGCCATCGCAAGCACTTTACACTCTCACTGCTAATGAATAACTGAGCCCATCGATATGGCGCGGCGGCTACTGTGCACGTATGAACATGTCTCGACATGCAGCAACAAGCAGCTTCCTACGATTCATTGTTGCGTCATATTACAAAACTTTCCTAGTACACTTTGTATGGATTCGTGCTCTGACATTCATCATCCATTTGTAGAAACGCAGTTTTTTCTCCTACTTAGAAGTATCTGCATTTGGTTTCTTCTGTCAAGTTCATAACAGACACATATACATTGAACTGTATAACGATTATCACCCTAACAAATTTACTATCCGTATTCAATAGGTATAAATGATAAATTTGGGCGACTATTAGTTAAGGAACTGTTTCGACTATCTTTGACCTGGGGATTTTATACCCATTATACAACCACTTCTGGATTAATAAATATAAATCGTAAAATTAAAGATTTGGGGGTACTCTTTGACTCAAAACTACTCTCTTTTATAATTGAAATGTTATTGCAAACTTATATTACACCTCATAGTAATCTTGAGTATGCTTCTTTAGTCTGGTCATTCTGTTATATTTACTTATAAACACTTTAATCTAGTGTATACAAAGTACAACTAAATTTTAATTGACTATAAGTTACTCGGACCACAATATAAATCATTCTTAGCTATTTATGCATCATGAGTTTTAGTGGTTACTCAAGTAGGTAATTTTATAGGCGAAGCATGAAAGGTGTACGGGAGCCGAGAAGCGAGCGTTCGAGCAAATGTCGATCCGCTTACGAGCAGTTCGTTTTCAAATGTTGTCGGGCGTGATCTTATGCAATAATAAGGTATATCAACATGGAAAAAATGGTAAACAATTTTATATCGTTTCTGTGTTCCAAATCGCACATTGTACGCTATTCAAACGGCTACTAAAACTACAAAAATGTTTCGATTTGAACACCAGCTGAGCAAATATTTATAAATATTGGCACTACTTGAATTAATTATTAGTAATTGAATGAAAGTGGAAAAACGTGACTAACAATTCAAATTCGTCATTTTTGCGAATAGAATGTGTTGTTAATATTTCATAATTGGAAAGCAAACACATTCATTAAGAAGTAGTAAATGAAAACACGGGAAGAAAAAAACACGTAAACAGGTAAATAATAGAAACAAGGAAATAAATAAGTAACAAGATCAAGTAGATATATAAAGAGAAACAAGACAACAATAATACATTATTCAGTGGAACAGAGGAAAAGAACACGCGTAGGAAAAGCACAATTCTTAAATAATTTTATAAATTGTTTTTATTTATATAATAGAAAGAAACCTACAATACAAGTAAAATAAATCAATCGGAAATAAGATTTTTAAGAAGACGCGAACAAAGATCAAATACGAAATATGTGTTGTGTGAAAGATTGCAATTAAAATATAGTGCGGTTAAAATTGTTTGGACAATACTAACAGTTCAAATGTAGAAATAAAGAAGCAAAATATCATGGGAAGACGTTAACAAAGTGACACAAAAAAGAAAGTATGTAATGATAATTCTACATTGCAAGTTGGTGGAGATAGTATTAAATAAGTAGATAAGAAAACATGTGTTAGTGTTAATATGGCGTGATTATATTGGTCTATTTTTACAGAAAATCCTATCACCATATAATTATTAATACTTTACTGTACTGTTATTGGTTTCTAATATTCTTCCTCTGCCAGTTTATTCCCGTTGATTTGTCAGACACTGTTCTTAAGGTCCGGTTCTGTCACTTCTATCCATATTTTTTATATTTTTTATTGTCCATTTGCACCAATGCTGCTGGTGAAGCTGTAACTGTCAATGGTGATCGATATCGTCGGGTAATAACCGAATTTTTGTGGCCTGAATTAATGAATATTGATCTAGAGGATATGTGATTTCAACAGGATGGCGCTACACCTCACTTTGGACACGAATCAATTGATTTATTGAGAGAAAAATTTCCTGGACGTGTAATCTCAAGAAACGGTAATGTTAATTGGCCACCAAGATCATGTGATTTGACATCGTTAGACTATTTTCTTTGGGGTTATGTGAATAGTCAGGTTTATAAAAACAATCCACAATCAATTCCTGCTTTGAAAAATGAAATTATTCGTGTCATTGGTGAGATAGAGCATCAATTATGTCAAAATGTCATTGAAAATTTTAACAAAAGAGTGGACATCTGTGGAGCTGCAAGAGGAGGCCATTTGCCAGATGTTATTTTTCGCATATAAATGTCATAACTGATACTTCAATTACCAATAAAAAATTTGTGAAACTGAATGCAAATTATGTGTTTTATTTATTCTTTAAAAAAACCGCAAGATTTGAAACAGCCTTTACTTTAAAAATATAATTTTCGTATGTCGAATTGTAATTTATAATACAATATTGATAGAAAGAATATTATAATGTGATATCGATAATAATTGAAAGAACTACATGTTCTTCTATAGCTTAAAAAAGTAAACTTTGAATGACAGGGGTGTATCATTCTATGTGTACAGCTATATCAGTACCACGTTGTTTAAAACATCTTCACAACAGACGTCTCTAAAACAAGAGAATATTTCAACTCTGCTTAGTTCCCATTCGGTTCACCGTATTACAAATTTGTTTTGGAAGTTTAAGTACAGGAATTCTCACTGGGGAGTTGCTTTTCAGACACACCATCAACTAGAAGTCAGCACAAGACATTATAATGCTTTGATCAAATTAGGGTCAGGATAAAGTCTCATTGCGGCAGGCTCTTTGAAAATGTGACTTCTGAAACCATGCGCTAAGACATGTCGCTCTGCTGAAATTAGGAAACTGAAATTGAACTCTTGTACATAACTCGACGAAAGTCCATTATATTAAAGTAGGATTCCCTTATTAACTCAATTTAGGGAGAATTTGACGTCCAGAGATTTTGTATATTTTATCACAATTGCTTTTCAACTTTGTAAGAGAGTAAATGTTACGAAACAGCTCTGTGCACAAGAATAAAATTATTTGATAGACATTTGGATTAGTTAAGAATAAATTAGAAGAGGAAAGCGATCGATAACTTTATACAGAGTGTGTCGTAACTGACAATTCTGATACGTAAAGAAAAAAAAAACTGTAATTAGCGCATTTTTGAAACTTTATAATAAGGTTGTGTTCATGTCCCTTATATGGGGTTGTCAAACTTTTATTGTCCTTCGTTTTTCTAAAGTTGGCACTTTTATTGTAATTCAGCATTGTAATTCAATAAATTATGTACATAGCTAATTTTGATGGAGCCTGTGGTTGATTAACTTAATCACTGAAGGTTGATATATAACCCCTTTCCACATTAATTTTCGTATTCTGCATACATATTTCGACAATTAAGTTGTCATCATCAGCAGATAATTAAACAGTGTCGCACCTGGAAAATTACGGCAAAATACCCGTACGAAAACAAATTCTGCACACGGACCGTACCGTTGAAAGCGAAAACGCACACTTTCAAAGGTACAGATCGTGTGCGGAATTTGTTTCGTACGGGTATTTTGCCGTAGTTTTTCCTGGTGCGGCACTGGTTAATTATCTGTTGATGATGACGAGTTTATTGTCGAAATACGTATACAGAATTCGAAAATTAATGTGGATAGGGGTTATATACCATTCTTCAGTGATTAAGTTAATCAACCACAGGCTTCACCAAAATTACCTACAATAGTAAATGTAATATTAATTATTGTTTACATAAGCTTACACTGTATGTTGCATTATTAGTGTTTTCTATAGAATACAGAGTGTTCCAAAAAGAATATACGTATTACAAAGTATTATTTTGTCCAAACTATCGATCGTTGCGCCTCGGCTCGGCTATTGGAGAAACGAATACATAATCTAGTTTATTTAATAGCCGCTAGATATCAGTTGTCTTCGGTTTTTCTTGGTAACCGTCATATGTTTAAAATGGCTACTCCGCAGCAGAAATCATTTTGTGTTCTCGAGTTTGCGAAGTGCAATTCCGTGATTACAGTGCAAAGACGTTTCAGGTTGAACTATCAAATTGATCGTCCGAATGGGTGGAACATTCGCAGATGGTATCGACAGTTTGTGGATACAGGACGTGTATGTAAAGGAAAGCGTCCTGGCCGCTCTCGTATTTCTGAAGAAAATGTTGCACGAATTTAAACTGCTTTCCTACGTAATCCTTCAAAATCAACTCGTCGTGCCAGTCGGGAGTTACAACTGCCTTCAGCAACAATTTAGCGTGTTTTGAGACGTCAGTTGTTTATAAAGCCGTACAAATTACAGTTGTTACAACCTCTGCGTCATGATGACAAACGGAAACATGTGGCATTTTGTAATGAGATACACGATGCTAAACAATGATAACACTTTCGCACAACGCATCGTGTTCAGTGATGAAACGACTTTCCATGTTAGTAGTCTAGTAAACAAACACAGTGTTCGAATTTGGAGTCTACAGAACTAACATGCAGTCATTGAACATGTACGAGATTCGCCTAAAATCAATGTGTTTTGCGCGATATCCTGATCATCTGTTTACGGCCCAGTCTTCTTTGATGTAAACACGGTTAACGGTCAGCAGTATCTCGCTATGTTACAAAACTGGTTGTTTCCAAGGCTGCATGAAAATAACTTCATCTTTCAACAAGACGGGCACCCTTTCACTGGAGTCGCCAAGTGCGTGAATATCTGAATGAAACTCTACCGAACCGTTGGATTGGTCTTCAAAGAGCTGGCGACTTAGCATGTCACAGCTGGGCTCCACGGTCACCGGATTTGACACCCTGTGACTTTTTCCTGTAGGGTTTCGTTAAAGAGACCGTTTATGTACCACCACTCCCACAGAACCTGGAAGTGTTGAAGAACCGGACCCGTACTGCCATAACATCAGTGACGAAGGACATGCTTGTCCGAGTATGGAAGGAATTTGAGTATCGGTGTGATATTGTTCGTGTCGCTAATGGAGGACATTGAACATCTGAATCTGAACTTGAGAGTTTCGTAAATATGTGTGTAAAGTTTCATATTCGTATGTCT
Source organism: Dermolepida albohirtum (assembly GCA_031893035.1). Taxonomy (NCBI): domain Eukaryota; kingdom Metazoa; phylum Arthropoda; class Insecta; order Coleoptera; family Scarabaeidae; genus Dermolepida; species Dermolepida albohirtum. The sequence continues at coordinate 178,271 of JAVIWB010001212.1, forward strand.
TAAAGTTTAATAAATATATGCATTCGAAATACGTATATTCTTTTTGAAACACCCTGTATTTAATTTTGTTAACGTAATTTTAATTCCGAGATTTAATATTATAAGTAAAAGTTTCGATAACATATCTTTTGATTTTTTAAGCTGTCAGTGTAGAATACTTAACAATATGATGATGATGAACTTATTGGATTTACGCTAGTTATAGTCAAAATTATTCTACTAATTTAGAAACCTAAAGTAATGCAACATTAGTTAACACTTTCATAAGTTTTGCACCAAATCACAAAACAACAACACTTGGTTAGTAATAATAATTATTAAAACACCATGCGAACATTTTGAGAACAAAATCTCATTCTAGCAGTAGAACAGAATTTTCAACCAGGAAAACAAGGTGAAGTAACCAAATTCCAAGAACTTTAGAAACATTCCCGTACAAAGAATTGAAAACTTGTCTATGTAATTTCTTCTATAGCTTCTCTATTGTTCTTGTTCTAAATTGCAATTTTAGAAATTACAATAATTGATACCGGACAATAAGTTATTTTATAATTTTCGAGATCTGTGTATTTATTTAATTAAATCTGTTTTACATATCTTTTTAGATTTAATATTGTGAGATTTATCAAGGCTTGGAAAGGACCGGAATATGTGAAACTTAATACATTTTTTATCTGGGATTTGTAAAATCTGGGTCCGTAGATTTTCTAGAACTCACCAAGGGCGGCTTTTCTTGGGAAAACAGGATCGTTCGTAGGGATTTATGAAGGTGTTGCGCAACTTAAATAGCGGCTAGGTGTGCGAATTATTCGAACTAGGTTTTTTATATATTCGCGTTATTCAATGAGGTAAATGTTATTTTTAATCCTTCTTTAATATATTTTCTTATTTTTTACAATACTTTTATAATTTTAGTATTTTTTTTCTTTTATATTAAATTTTGCGGTAATAAAATGTGAGGATGTATATTTTTAAAACGCGCTTTCATTTTTATAAATTTTCAAATTACGTTTTCTATTTATTGCAAGTTAGAAAGGGTATTAGGAAAGTTTTGCAATATGACGCAACAATGAATCGTAGGATGCTACTTGTTGCTGCATGTTGAGACATGTTCATACGTCCATAGTAGCCGCCGTGCCATGTCGATGGGCTCAGTTATTCATTAGCAGTGAGAGTGTAAAGTGCTTGCGATGACATCGTGGTCACCTTATTTCATTTCGTGACCACGACGCAGTTTTGCGTTATAATTTCGTGCATTATTTAAACATAGACCAGTGCTTCGAAGAAATGTCTCTTGCACTAGGTGATGTTTGTCCACATCGCACAACAATATTCAGGTGGTATAGAGAATTTTGAAGAGGAAATTTAAGTGTGGAGGATGCTGAGAGGCCGGGAAGGCCACGAACGTCAGTTACGGAGGAAAACGTTACTATTGTGAGGAAAATGCTTGGCGAGGACAGGCGTGTGACCCACCAACAGATAGAAGGTACTTCAGGCCTAAATGCACCAGCAATTCGTTCGATTCTGCATGATTATTTGCACGTGAAGAAACTTTGTTCTCTCTGGGTGCCGCATCGACTGACTGAAGAGCAGATGACACGACGTGTGACTTGGTGCCAGGAGATGCTAAAAAAGTTTAATGAAGGACAATCTCGGTATGTGAACAACATCGAGACAGGTAACGAGACTTGACTGTACTATTACGATGTGCCGACCAAAGCTCAAAACAAAGTTTGGGTTTTTGATGATGAGGACACACCCGTAGTTATGAGAAAATCCCGATCTGTAAAGAAGAAAATGAAACTTGGAAGAACCGGTTTAAAGATTGGTTTCCGAAGATGGAGAGGTGTATTGAGTGTAGGGGAAATTACTTTGAAAAAATTAAATAAACAAAGCTGTATTGCAAATATCCTAGTACCATTTGTATATATATATGTATATTACACACATACATATACGCACACAGTTTATTTAAATCAGAAAATGTGTTTGTGTGGTTAGAGCAGTAGGTGAAGTTAAAGTTTTTCCCATTGTGGAAAATGTAATAAATAAAATCTCTGCTATAAAAACGGTCTATAATGAAACCTAAATATTCTTGTAAACTTGTGGCCAAAAAGCTGACCCATGTATTGTCATTTAATGACATTTTAATTATATTTACATGGTGTAAATTACGCACGAAATTTAGATGTTTTGCTGAATATCGTATGGATTAGTAATTATGCAACAAGACGAAAATAAAATAACGAAAATAGGAATATTCTTTAAAAACTAATACGGTCGGCGAAATTATCATAATTTCGCGCAACAAAATAATTAAAAATTAACTTGATGTTGTAAAATTTAATTAATTTATATTAAAATATATTAATTTGTAAACATTAATATTGTGTATAATCAGAAACCAGAACAAATAAGTCTATTTCATGAAGATTATAAAGGAAAACTTCATTTTATCTGTGAAATATACAAAATTACTATAACTTCACTTCTTTCTTTTCTCCCTAAGATTATTCAATTGTAGTAGTTTCCAAAGCAGTGCGCTTTAGTTGTTTATTATACACTTTTCTAATATATGCATCTAGTACATTTAATTCAGTATACTTGTCCTATGCACTAATATATACAAGATCCGTGGCGGATCGGCTGCTTTATGTTGTTGGGTCTACCATGGGTTGCCCATAGTTTATTGTATCATAATCCAATATCTCACATTCATGCAAGGTATCGTTGATTGTTTTTAGAGTCCTACTGGACAATCTGCCACTGAGGTCTCCATTATATTTGTGAAATTGTTTGGCAGGTGCACGGCTTCTACGTTCTGTTATTATTCTAAACTAGTTTCTTTCCAACTAAAGCAATTCCCCAGTCATTTTACGACTTGGTTCTCCAATAAAGGGTTTGTCATGTTAGTGCTGCCAACATATTATATCTTTAGCTTTCATACATCTACCTATCCGCTCCCGGATAGTGCATTTAAGTAGTCCCAGCACAGGTTCTGGTCCAGTATATAGCGAGACTGATTCCTCTCTAGTAAGTTAAGTTCATTAGCTCCTTCATTTCCTGTGACCCCCTATTCTCCCAGCTATACTAACTACTTTACTATATTCGATCGTGCTAGTTCGTTGGGTTTCTCACGATATTCCCATACTAGTGAGTATGAGAATATCGTGCATAGAGTATGAATTCACCTCTGGCAATAAACTTTCCTATTAATTTCTTCTACATGTTTCAGAATTGCATAAACCTTTGCAGAAATACCGACACGTACATATTTTCCTATTGAAAACTTGTGAGATATTTCCACGTTATCGCAGCATTCGCCTACTCCAGTGCCATCTCCAGTGTCAGACACGTTCGTTGTATCTTATCGGAGTACTAACACCACTTTAGAAGGTAATAGAGTAATTGTGGTGTAGTGAGACTTAATATTTAGTACTGCCACCATTACACTTTAGTACGTGGCATACTTCTCCATAATCTCAATTTGATTTTGTAAAGTAGAAACCAGAACTTGTCAGGTAAGATAATTTTGGAGTGTTGCTGGTTGATTTAATCACTTAAGATCAATATATAACCCCTTTCGACATTAATTTTCGTATTCTGTATACGTATTTCGCACACTAGTGCGTTTTGGATTGCGGCGGTACAGATCGTGTACGTAATTTGTTTCGTGTGGGTTTTACCGTAGTTTTCTAGGTGCGACACTGTTTAATTATCTGCTGATGATGACAACTTAGTTGTCGAAATACGTGTACAGAATACGACAATTAATGTGCAAAGGGGTTATATATCAACCTTAAGTCAGAACTTGTCAAGTATATCTTTATTGTATTTTTGTGGTCCAAAGTACTAGCGTAGTGCTTTTCTTTGCCTTAGATTTTAAGTTCATTTCACATTTATGTCCTTCAAACCATTCTAGCTGTAGGGATTGCTGTATTATAATGTTGAAAAGTTAAAATGTCTTCTGATATTTGATCCTCAAAGGTTATTAGAACTTTTATGATGCCATATGTGAAATATCCAACATGTTGTGGTTTTTCTGTAAGAACTAAAAACTGCCAACATCACCACAGTCTCTCCACTAAAATTGTAACTCAAATCAACTTATTTTTTCTTAGTGACATCATGCCAATAACATTTTAAACCTTCAGGACCATCTGAATTGATTTTTTTCTCCTTTAAGAAAATCACTTCTATTCCATTCATCTCTGCGTCTCATTTCATGTGAATTTTGACAAAATTAAGTTTAACAATTCTTTCTATTCCTTTAGGGGTGATCTTAAATATTGTTTCGCCCATCAACGTCGACCATTTGCTGTGAAAACTTATTAAACGCCTCTATTTGTAAATTCGAAAGATTAAGTACTTTTTAAATTTGTGTAGGGGTTAATTTTCCAAATGTTTTAAGGGGTAAAAATTCAGTTTTTCGCTCAGAAAATGTTTTTCCTGCTAACACAGTTGAGGAGGAAAAACATTTTCTATTTTAATGACAACTTTTTTTGTCGATCATTGTATCAGTAACATTGTGACACAATACGACAGCTAATTTATTACTTTGACAGATCGATGAATATCTTATATCATAACTTGGCTAAAAAAACTAATGCTACATAAAAAAACTACAATTATACTTTCAAATAAACTAAGGTAACCTTATTTTATGCTTAGAATTAATGTTTAGTTCATTAACAGTCTTTGTTAAACGCGACGTCATATTAATTCGCGTGCTTATGATTAAGATGTAAGCATGATTTTGAGGTTATAATTAGACAACGCCGTGACACGATATATACAGCTATACATAACACTCTGCCTTTTACGAATACGTCAATATGAAACCGAAAAACTAATTTAAAACTGTGGATAGATAAAATTTAGTTTTACAATAGTTTCATCATGTGTATATTTGGAATTCCTATCGGAAAAAGGTAAACCTATTGCTACTACTAGTGATTGTCTGGTCAAACCTTGGTAATTATTATGCTCTTATCCTTTTGATGTTTAAAATTGCACAACGGAACGAAACAACCCTTCTTTCGCATATCTTTCTTCGAACCCGAGAGACCTTGCAAGCGACTTCCTTCATCCCCCTCTTGGTACTTAAGAGCAGATTTGACCAATAGTTCTTGACTTATTGACGTACTTTTCTCGAGTTGTTCGGTCTTCCTTTTTTTAATCAGTCTGGTGTTTGGCTGTTTCTGCAGTAGCTTCAATGCTTCGCTTTTAAGATTCTGTGCCTTCATTGTGTCTGGTTCCATTTACATAATAAACGAAAATTAAAATCACTGTATAACATTGTATGTACATTAAAGTTCGAAATGTCAAAAAGTATACTTTATAACCTAATATATTTGACATTTTTATTATACATAGACTTGCTGTAAGATTATTTAAATACAATATTTTGATGATTGTGTACTGAAAATATATTTTGTCATCAATACGTTTGGCTATGGTATCTTCATTTCGTATCCCTTTTCAGAGAATTTAAAAACCAGTTTTCAGAAAATACATTTTTTCAAGATTTTAAGCACGGAAATTCTTGAAATTTAAATGTTTAATTGGTTATGGCTTCTTGTAATATGCATTTTTGCAATATTTATGTAGTATATATAGTCATATATATATATATATATATATATATATATATATATATATATACTAAACAAATTAGCATTATCAACAGAGAATTTATTATCGCTGATATCTACACAGAGATTAAACCCTAGCTCTATTCGATATATGGTCGATAGATTTAAATTTAAAGCAATTTCTTTTTCCTATTTAGCTTGATTTTGGTATATACATATATATAGGTATTTCTTGTGATTATTGTGATTTTTATATATTTTTATATTATATGCTACTTAGCCTCCAGTTGGATTGTATCAAATATTATGTATTTGTGTGTTAAATGTTAAAGGTATGTACATTCTTACTTTGTTCTTATTGTCAGCTTATTTATTTACTTTTACTCTGTCTCAGGATCATGGGATTGTGCTTTGATGAGATGTGGATTAAGATAAAAATAGAAAAATTAAAGAATTTACCAGCTATAGCATTTAATAATGGGTGGCACAAAAGTAATGTCATAATTTTAATTGGATGCCATTTTGTTATAAATGAAAAAAAAAGAGCTCTGTTTTCATAAAAAGTGTATTTGAAAGTGTAAAATTCCAATTAATTGGAAAAAATTATATCGCTCAAATGGCCATCTCTCGAGTTGATTCATAATTGCATTCGTTTTACGGCATTTTGAATTGTTGCTCGCAAAACATCTGGCTCAAAATTGACGATTTCTTCTTCAATGTTAGCTTTGAAGACTTGCAAGGTTCGTGGTTTGTTGTGGAAAATGCGAGGTTTTAAAAAGCCCCAAAGGAAGAAGTCTGGTGCTGTTAGATCTGGCGATCTGGACGGCTAGTTCAAATCTCCAAAACGGAAGATCACTTGACCTGGATATTGGTGTCTCAAAATCTTCATCGTTGCCCGAGCTAGTAAGCGCTTGATCCGTCCTGTTGAAACCAACCATAATCGAGAACCAATGCAGAAACTTGCGGAACTAATGTAATATTAAAGTCGCCTCTATATGTAATGTGCAGCAATTTTGATAAAATATTTTGTGCAAGAGACATTTATAATGACTCCATGGCAGTTTTGCTCTGACTAGCAAATGAGGTAGGGGAATTACTAAGAGTAGGGGGAATTACTAAGTTCTCATTTTTTCCCTGCTTGTTTCTGTATTTTTATAAATATTTCTTTCTCTAGTCAGGTATTTACGAGGGTAGCAGTTTATATTTCGGGAACTGGCAACACTGTTAGTGTTGCCTCCGATCTGAAGATTGCATCGTGAAGTTTGTAAGCTTTGACAATATATTTAGCCCGATAGTTTTATTATTCGGCCGCTATTTCTATTGTTGACAGTAACTTGAAAATTTTTTGTCAACGAAAAAATGGAATTAACTCATGAACATTTTCGTGCAATTATTTTTCATAACTTTCGGCGTGGATTATCTCAACAAAAATGCATCGACGAGCTGAATTCTTTATATCGTGATGAAGCACCAACGAAAACTACAGTATATCGTTGGTATAGTGAATTCAAACTTGGATGGCGTTCTTTGGACGATGAATTTCGTGAAAGTCGTTCCACAAATGTTGTTGTGTCGGAAAACATTAATGCAGTGTCTGAATTGATAATGCAAGCACCAGTGTGCGTAAGATATTGCATGAACATTTAGCCGTTAAGAAGCTATGTTCACGTTGGGTACCACATAATTGGACAACCGCTCAGAAAAGGACTCGCGTCGATTGGTGCCAAGAAATACGCAAAATATACAATAGCGGTGGTTTTAGAAAGTTGTAGAGCGATCAATTCCGAATGGTATGCAACTATTTGTTTGCAAAAAGTTTTTCAAGAAATAAGAAAAACAAACCGAAAACGACAGATCATTCTCCACCATGACATTGCGAGCTCTCACAGATCGGTTCAAGCAATTGGATATTTGGCCGGGAAAAACATTGAATTGATGAGCCATCCGCCATACAGCCCTGATCTAGCATCCCGTCATATCTTTTTGTTCCCACACGTGAAGGATAAACTTCATGGTCAACGGTATTCTACTCCAGAAGAGGCAGTTGAGGCATTTAAAACTCATATTTTGAAGATACCGCCTTTACAGCAGCAGCAATGTTTTTCATATTGGTTTAAACGAATGCAAAAGTTTATTGATTTTCAAGGAGAATATTTTGAAAAGTAATAAAACTATTTTCGATAATAAAAAATTTTGTTTTTGTTTGCTATTCCCGAAATATAAACGGCTGTCCTCGTACATGTAAGGAATTATTTTGTTCGGTTATTATTTAAGACATTTTATATTTACTTTTTCTTCTTGAACATGTATGTGTGTATTGGTTTTGTCCTATTAATGGAAGAAATTCTGTTGGGCATAATATAAATAAATAACTTAAAAGATGTCAAGTAGATTCAAATTATGTAAAAATAATTAGGGAGTTCTATTTGGATTTTCAAAATTATCATCATTTCTGGAATGATCCGAAGTGCTGTAGTTCAGGCATGTACTTGCGAAAAATTGTAATTTTCAAACTATTCAGTTACCAAATTTAATGTAAATCTATTTACATATGAAGGTATAAATGTCTGCACGTATGGCGCGGACTACCCGTTATACACGGAAGCTTAAAATGTTTGGAGTGTTCCTAGTATATCTCGCAGACATGCTAATACATTACCCAGAAAAGTTAAGTATTGTTTTTCATTTTCATGACAGATTATACCTTGAGATATTGGTATCTAAATGGATATTCATAAAAGACACTGCACTGTATTTGTTCTCCTTTTTAATGAATTGTGTTTCATCGAACGTTTCAACACGGAATTAATGTTGTTTGTTTAGATGTCTTGCCAATAAATATTACTTAAATTATATTTGCTTTTTTGATAAGGAAATGAAGATATTGAGATGATAATCTTATCTGAAACGTTAACAAATAACTGTGCATTAGAGAATAAATGTTATAATATTTCTAGAGAATGACTAAGCCACTTAGATAAATTAATTCTTTATAATGAATATGCTAAAATTATTATTCACACCTTCACTGACAAATTACAAATTAATAACTTTAATAACAATTCAATGTAAGTTATCGTTTAGGTATGCATGTAAATAAATTGCAAAATCTATTGAAGATTACAGGCAAAATATTGTTTGTGAGAGCTAATGCGTTTGTCACTGTGTGCATACCAACTTACAACAAATAAACTAGGTTATTTGTTGTTGACAGATCTTTTTGTTTTCATCAAAACTGACAAGTATTAAAAATAGATTTTTATAGATGATTGATTTATTGTTTAGATATTAAAGGAATAGTCATACATATTATTACGTATTATATCCATTTCACCTACTTTAATATGATTAACGTTTCATTCTCATAATCCATCAAAACTAATATCTAAACTACGAAGAATGCTCGCTTTTATAAAATTAATTAGAAGTGATCCTTCTTTTGGAATTAAGTGTTGGATTCTAGTAGGCTCTGCAAAACGTCCCAAGTTCAATTTTATTACTTACATATGTAATATAATACATACGAGAGTAGTCCCAGAAGTACGCGACCCAACAAAGAAAACACAAAAATTTTGGAAAGAAATATATTTATTTTTCAACATAATCTCCTTTCAGTTTTATACACTTTTCCCAGCGATGTTCAATAAGTTCAATACCTTTTTTATAATAAGAACTATCTTGCTCCTCAAAATAGACATTAACTGCGCCGACAGCACTTCTTCATCGTTGGAAAATCTTTGACCGCTGAGCCATTGTTTCAAGTTTGAGAACAGAAAATAATCCGAGAGGGTTAAATCTGGCGAATAGGGTACGTGAAGTAGCAATTCAAACTTTTATTCATTAATTTTGGTCATTGTAATAACGGATTTGTGAGCTGGTGCATTGTCTTGATGAAACAACAGTTCCTTGTTAGCCAAATGCGGCCGTTTTTGCTTGATTTCTTCGCTCAAACGTTGCAATAAGTTCGCATAATACTCGCCGTTGATAGTTTTGTCCTTTTTCAAGATAGACAATGAAAATTATTCCACGCGCGTCTCAAAAAACCGATTCCATGGCCTTGCCTGTAGATGAAACGGTCTTCGCCTTCTTTGGGGCCGGTTCTCCCTTTTGAGTCCATTGTTTTGATTCCTCTTTTGTCTCGGGTGATGGACCCATGTTTCATCCATGGTTATGAAACGCTGGCAAAATTCTGCTTTGTTCCTGTGAAACTTCGCTAAACACTCAGTTGAAACATCTTCACGATACTGTTTTTGCTCGAGTGTGAGCAAACGCGGCACCCATCTTGCACATAGCTTTCTCATGTCCAAATTTGCCTACTACATCAGTTAGCTCGCGCACTTTCAGAAGACGATCATCCAACACCCGCTTTGTGGTACCATTTCTGGAGTCATAACCTCATTTGGTCGAACACTGTGATGGTCGTCTTTGCAGCTCGAACGGCTTCGTTTAAACTCTGCTACACAATATTTCACTGTTGTAAACGAAGGAGCAGACACACTCAGAGTAGAATCCAGTTCAGCTTTTATATCGGTTGAACTAAGGCCTTTCAAATAAAAGTATTGTATCTCGTAACGATGACGAATTTTCGCCATTTTTATAAATTCACTGAAAACGTTCATTATTGATGGCTGTCAAACAAATACTAAACAACGTGGTGTCTTCAAACTTGAAACCTATGCTTTATAGATTGTGTACTTTCTAAAACACCTCATTTGGTCGACCACTGCAATGCTCGTCTTGGCAGCTCGTACGGCCTCCTTTCTACTATTCTACCTAATATATCACTGTTGTAAACGAAGGAGCAGATTCACCCAGAGTAGAATCCAGTTCAGCTTTTATATTGGTTGGGCTGAGGCCTTTCAAATAAAAGTAGTGTATCAGGTAACGATGACCATTTTCCCCATTTTTACAAATTCACTGAAAACGTTCAATATTGATGGCTGCCAAACAAATACTAAACAACATAGCGTCTTCAAACTTGAAACGTATGCTTTATAGATTGTGTACTTTCTAATACAGTGATATTTTTCAAACAACTACCGCCATGTCTACATCAGGCCGGGTACTTATAGGACTACCTTCGTAATGGCGTAATGAAACAAGCATTTTAATAGTAGAAGTGATAATAATATTATATATCTAGTTTTGTTAATTCTTGTGATATTTCATAGTGTGCGTTTTGGTTTTCGACGGTATAGAGCGTGTGCGGAATTTGTTTTCGTACGGGTATTTTGCCATAGTTTTCCAGGTGCGACACTGTTTAATTATCAACTGATGATGACAACTTAGTTGTCGACATACGTAGACAGAATACGAAAATTAATGTGGAAAGGTGTTATATATCAACCTTCAGTGATTAAAAAAAACGATATTTCTAAATTTAATATATTTCGCTTAATTATTTGACGACTTTCGGTATGCCGTGGTTTTAGCTTAAGCCCATTTACATTAATAAATTCATGATGAGGTTTGCTAAAGCATCCTAAGAGTTTCAATCATGAAAATAAACTTGGATTTCAGTTTGCCCTTCTATTGAAACAACTCCCACGCAAACACATCGCAAATCATATAGGCTGTCTTCAGTTTGGGTTGTTAGTTTACTTCTAGGCCATTAAAACATCCACGGGATCTACAAAGATAATTTTGTAGGAGAGGAAATGTTCACAGGCACATATAAAATGAAATTAGTCAATGAAGTTCTTGAAGTATATGGTAAAAAGTTCCGAAGAACGTGAGTTGGTATTGAAATTGCTGGATTCAATCCATCTACTGAAGAAGCTGATGAAGGAACTCAAAAATGTGTTGAATCTAATGTGGACGCAGTTTTAAATAATAGACTTGTTGAAACATATGCCTTTGCTAACAACAATTAATATACTGTTGACCTTAAAGAGTATATGAAAAAATTACGGGCAAAATTAGAAGCAAAATCACCTGACCAAGTAGAAGTTTTTAAAACGAATATGAAAAAGTAATGAAAGACATATATATATATATATATATATATATATATATATCTTTATTACTTTTTCATATTCGTTTTAAAAACTTCTACTTGGAAAACTATTTCTACTTCTATTTTTTTCTAGGTTGGTATGACTGTCAGTGACATCTGCGCCAAAGGTCACATCAAAATAATCATTAGTGTTTAGTATACGCTTGTCTTTCTGAAGTACAAAAAGTGCATTCGACGATTTTTACAATGAGTGAAAGTATTCAACAAAGAAGTTCCATTAAATTTTGTGTACGGAATCAAATTTCTGGTGCCGAAACGTTCAGAATATTGCAAAATGCCTTCAGTGATAGTTGTTTCTCGCGAGCAAGTGTTTTTGATTGGTACAAATCATTCAAAGAGAGTCGAGAACACGTTGATGACGAACCACGTCCAGGACGGCCATCAACATCAACTGATGATCAACACGTCAGTAGAATCAAGGAATTGGTGCTTAAGAATCGACGATTAACAGTCAGAGACCTCACTGGCATCGTTGGAATATCGGAAGGATCAGTGAAAACCATTTTGAAAGATCATTTGGGCCTAAGAAAAGTGAAAGCACGATTTGTTCCAAAATCACTCAATTTTTTCGAAAAACAGCGTCGCGTTGACGTCTGTGAAACAATGCTTTCCGACTATCAAGACAAAATGAAAGGCATGATAACTAGAGATGAGACTTGGATCTACGCTTATGATCCGGAAACAGACGATCAATCGGCCGAATGTCGTATCAAAGGTGAGCCGAAGCCTAAAAAACCACGTCAAAGCAAGTCAAAAATCAAGGTTATGTGGACAGTTTTTGTCGATTATCGAGGTGTGGTGCACTCCGAATTCCTTCCGACAGGCCAAACTGTCAACAAAGAATACTATTTGAGTGTTATGCGTCGTTTGCTCAATGCTATTCGTAAAATAAGGCCAGAATTATGGGCCGACAACTCTTGGTTTTTGCACCACGATAATGCACCGTCGCATACTGCATTAATTCTTCGTGAGTTTTTCGCCAAATTTTCAACCAATATCGTGCCGCAACCACCGTATTCGCCTGATTTAGCTTCGTGTAACTTCTGGCTATTCAGCAAACTCAAAGGACTGCTCCGGAGAAACCGTTTTGAGTCAATTGAAGACATTAAACGTGAATCGCTACGCGCATTGAAGGCTATTCCAAAAATTGACTTTAACAACTGTTTCGAGAATTAGAAGATACGTTGGCACAAGTATATTGGGGCCAGGGGGGATTACTTTGAGGGGGACGAAATAGATTTGGAAGAATAAATTAAGAATTTAAAAATTATGAACAAAGTCTTACTATTTTTTGCCCACAGTAATATAAAAACTGTGAAAAATTTTGTGTATTGTAAATGAGCTCTACTTGGATCACGTTAAAATGTTATAATATATTAATGAGTGATGGATAAATTTAATGTGTTTCAATTTGACTGTGTAAAAACATAGAATTTATTAATCCCATATGAATTACTTACAAGTTAACTTGAGTCTTAGGAGTTCAGTTAACTTGTAACTAATTATAAGCATTTTTGTGTATAGTAAAATATTAATAAATAGTTACTTGCTTTATTGTTATTTATTTAACTTTTACTCTGTCTCAAGGTGATGGGATTGCGCAGCGCATTGATGAGATATGGGTCAAGATAAATATACAAAGCAATCGAAGTATCTACCGACTATAGTATTTAATAAATCAAATCTAGAATAATTCAGAAATTAAATTTTATATATGTTTCAACTCTATCTTGAAGCTTTGTATGATATTTGTGATATAATATATCGACTTTCCTTAATATTGACTGAGCAACAATTAATGTTATTTAAAAAAATGGCTTTATTGTTATTTATTTAATCTCTCTATATTTTTTTTGTCTTCTTTATTTAGCAATCTGCCCAGATGCAATAAGCTAGTTATATTGGCTGTACATGACACGTATAGGTTAGTTCCATCGAGCTTCCCTATGGACTTAATTTATAAACCTGTTGTAATTGGATAAACAGAAAATTCTTTTTTTTTGTGTTTTTGCTAAACTAAAGTCATTTCAGATCGGTCTATTTCCCAAATCGGAAAGTTTTACTCTTTTCAGGCGATGCACTGCACTGCTCACTTTAAATAACTGTTGGGCTAAATTATTTGAGTGATGTGAAATTCAGATATTTGTCGCTGTATATTAATCATTTTATATATAGTTCGGCACGTCATACTCTTGATTATCTTATTTTGTTTGTATATTTGTGATATAATATATCGATTTTCCTTAATATTGACTGAGCAACAATTAATGATATTCATTTAAAAAAATGGTAAGTTCATATTCAAAAGAAAATTTATTTGATACTTTAAATCTCTCTATATTTTTTTTGTCTTCTTTATTTAGCAATCTGCCCAGATGCAATAAGCTAGTTATATTGGCTGTACATGACAACCATCCCAAAACATTTTCTATGATGTTCAGGTCGGGGGAGAGCGATGGCCAAGCGAGAACCTCCATGCCTTGTTCTTGAAACCAGCGTCGAACAATTGTATACTGGCATTATCCTGTTGGAAAATAAATGGACCTGCCATAACAGAAAATTCTTTCACCTGTTGCAGCAGCTGGACGTTTTTGTTTTTGCCCTTCACTATTACTAAATCAACAGGTCGTTATAGGAAACAGCTCCCCATCATGACTGAACCAACATCGGCTCGCCTTCGTGACTGAATCACTTCATCTTTACGTAAATCGTGGGAAAGTTAAATTAAACTTCTTCTCGTCACTGAAAATAACAGTTTGCCATTCTCTTGCTCACATTTTTTTAAATAAGTGTGCTGAAATTCCCTTAAAGGAGGCCGTCGTTTAATTTTCAAACATTTTAAATGAGGTCTTGATCTGTACAGTTCTTACCGATGCATTCGTTCCAACGTTATTCGCGATTTGTCTTGCCGTTAATGCCGAATTATATCTTCGCGTATATCTCGACGCTCTCTCTTAGTTGTAACGGATGTTGTTCGCCCTTTAAAACGTTTTCCCTAATAAAATTGTTCACAACCTGGTGTGATCGACTTATTTTCTTTGCAGTAGCCCTTGAGGAATACCCTTCTTGATGGAACGCTTTAATTTTTAACAATGGCTCGTCCCATCGTTGCACAATACCCTTAATTACAGATGTTTGTTTATCCGGATACACTTGTGACACTATCCGGTAGCTTCTATATTGGTCGTATCCAACCGGCGCGGTGCATTTTATATGTATGTGTACTTACGTCACCCAATGCATAACGTTAGGCACTATTGCGCAATAATGCATATTATTTGCCATATCGTCCAAACTTCATTGTATTTTTAGTAAATGAATTGTTTTTCAAACCATAATGCAACAATTGATTTGTACATATACGAGAAGCTTGTTTTCCATAGATAATTGTGATTTCCGCCCTAGAAGCCAATATAGATGATGCGATTTCATTCCCCATTGTTTCCTGTTAGTAAATATATGTTTTCGCCATGTGAGCCTTCTATCCAGATGAATTCCAAGGTATTTGACCGAGTTTGACTGAGGCAGCTGAGTGTTATTTAGACTGACTGGGGGACATGTTCCTTTCGCAATGTACTCGTAAATGTAATATGTACTGACTTAGATTCGTTGACTGGGAAGCGCCATTTTTTGAGCCAGTCTTGAATATCTGTGTGTTTGAAGAATTCTTCAAACACAAGAATTCTTCTCTATACATATTTAATGACTGTTAGATAAATTCTTCTATTGTTGATCGTGTTTACATAAATGCTTTAAATTTTTAGTTAAGGTGTATATTGTAATGTGAATAACAATTTATACTATTTAGCAATGAACATATTTCTTATTATTTAATTTTTTTTTATATTCAAAACTCTAAATAGGTAGTATAATCATTAATAAACAAATAATTGTTAACATTATAAATACTTTAAAAACTTCCTTTTTAATTTTCTAACTTTGGACAATTTATCAATTTTATTCTCTTGATTCTTAAATGTCATTCTTCTTCGTATCCACTTCTGTATTATCTAGGTTCAATTTCTTTCCAGAATTGCGCATGCGTCGTTATTATTTTAGTCCTCATTCACAATGTTGGTGACACGTATATTTCAATTTTTTATATTTTTATATATCACGGATTATAATTGTTAATAACACTTTTACACGTTCAATCAAATTAATTTTATTTAACTTAAAATTCACTGGAATAAACGCTTAAATCGTTGTTTTATTTTATTGGGTTGGCAACTAAGTACTTTCGGTTTTTACTGATAGAGAGCGTTGCTTTATTTTTTGTATAACGTATGTTAGTGCTGTACTTTACCGTTTGTCGCGTGATACTAGTCACATTGACGTAACTTCAGAAGCAAGTAGTGCGTGATTTTTATTAAAGCTATTAGTTGTGAGTTAATTTTAAATGGAGTGCAGAAACGAACATTTTCGACATATTTTATTATTTTATTTCCGTAAAGGAAAGAAAGCTGCTGCGGCTCACAAAAAGATATGTGAAGTTTATGGTGCTAATTGCTTAACAGAGCGCACGTGTCAGAATTGGTATAAAAAATTCCGTTCAGGAGATTTTTCCCTCAAAGATGAGCAACGTTCTGGTCGGACTACTGAAGTTGATGTCATATAACTGTTCGAGAGGTTGCGGAGAGGCTACATATATCGCACACAACAATTGAAAAACATTTAAAATGTCTTGGGCTAGTTAAGAAGCTTGATATTTGGGTACCTCACGAATTGAAAGAAATTCATTTAACACAAAGAATCAACTTTTGCGATATGCACCTTAGACGAAATGAAACCGACCCTTTCTTAAAAAGAATCATCACTGGTGATGAAAAATGGGTCCTGTACAGTAACATAGTTCGAAAACGATCATGGAGCAAACACGATAAACCAGCTCAAACCACATCGAAAGCTGAATTGCATCCAGAAAAGATCATGCTGTCAGTTTGGTGGGATTACAAAGGTGTTGTGTTTTTTGAGCTGCTTCCAAGGAACCAAACGATCAATTCTGGTGTTTACTGTCAACAATTAATAAAACTGGATGAAGCAATCAAAGAAAAACGGCCAGAATTGTCAAATCGGAAAGGTTTAGTTTTCCACCAAGATAATGCAAGGCCTCACACATCTTTGGCAACTGATGGGAAACTATTGGAGCTTGGCTGGGAAATGATGCCACATCCCCCCCCTACAGCCCTGATCTAGCACCATCTGATTACCATTTATTTCGAAGTTTGCAAAATTTTTTGAATCGTAAAACTTTCACAAATGACGATGACCTTCACTCGCACCTGGTTCAGTTTTTTGCTGATAAGGACCAGAAATTTTATGAGCGCGGAATCATGCAGCTGAAAGAAAGATGGCAAAAGGTCATTGAGCAAAATGGAAAATATATAATTGATTAAAAACTATTTTTTGTTTAAAAAAAAAGTGTTTTATTTTATACTACAAAACCGAAAGTACTTAGTTGCCAACCCAACACAATATTGTCGGAAATGTTTTATGATTCTACTAGTCTTATTTATCTTTTTTAAGTACCTTTTGTTTTTCTTTTGGCGAATTTATACGTCTTTACTATGCAATCCACTAATAGAGAATCTTCTGATTTCAAGTTGGACTAATATTTATAAACTTTGAGATGAAAAATTAAATCACTAATACCAACTAAGAATAAACAAAAAAGTTAAAAATTTTTAATAATACTATTAACGGTTAGTAAAAGAATTAATTATAAATTATAAAATTCTACCTATTTTCTAATTCCCTATTTCTTTTAGACGCATAAAGTGTAAATTTTTGAAATTAAATATTCAAATTTACCGGTATTATCTTAACCCTATTTTTACCAGCTATTTATCCTACTTTCCATAATATAATTTATAATAATATTAATTCTTTGAACTCTTGGCATTTATAACTTCTTCATATATACCCTATTTTATATATATTATCCCTTTTAATACACTATTTGATTTGTACATTTTACCCACATAAATTAATTATAAATGACAAATTTCTTAAATTTCCCTGATTAATGAACTTGTATTAATCTCCAAATGTTTTTTTCTATTAGATTAATAAGTTTTACATGTTCTTACTGTGATTAGTTTGAAATTCATTGTATTTCCTAAAATCTTTTTGACATTTTCTTAGGATTTCTGCTTTTATTCAGTGTAAATTTAACTTATATTAATTGAAGCTTATACTATTGAAGTTTCAATGTTTACTATGGGTAATTTAACATAAACTAGTGACTATTCTTTCTATACAATGTTTACCAGTACTATCTAATAATATAAGGTTTTACTTTATAAAGACACAAAGAAATATATTTTGGCGATATTTATTTAAAAGTCTATATATATTCTTTTTTATACAATATCATAAGTAAGAGTTTGGAATTAAATATAATATAATAATACTCGATATATTGATTTAACATATGTATATAAGATTCAGTCCTGTTCGAAAATTTATATATTGTTCTTAAATTTTATGACCTATAATTTTGTATGCTATAATTGCCAGTTACAAAATTAATTAAATCTTGTTATTGTTAATATATATGTATATGTATATATGTATATATATATATATATATATATATATATATATATATATATATATATATATATATATATATATATATATATATATATATCTATACATATGTATATATATTCGAACGAAGATTCTCGCGGTTGTAAGTATGGGTAATACTAGATTCTCGGGGTCTACGCGATGTTGGACAGAAATTCTCGAAAGAATCGGCCTCTCGACATTTCGATACCATCTCAATCGTCTTCTTCGGTTTCATAGTGAAGCGTCAACCTGAAACTGGCTGTGACTGGTTTTCCCGCTGCTTTATTTTACATTTACGTATTACACCGAAGCCAAAACCGATGTAACCCAAAGAGTTACGAGGGGACAGTACATAAAGCAGCTGACGGAGCAGTCACAGCCTGTTTCAGGTTGACGCTACGCACTACGAAACAACTCCTGAAGAAGATGATTGAGATGTTATCGAAACGTTGAGATGCCAATTCTTTAAATAATAATATTTCCCAAATATATGTAATATATAAATAAAGTAATTTTTTTTGCAAAATACCTTTTATTCAGTCAATGAATTCATAGAATTTATGAAAAAATATTAATGTAAATATACTATACATGAGAACACACACACACATATGCACACGCTCACGAACACGAACACACACACACAAAACAAAAATTTGCCGTTACTATTTCGTTTTGAATGAGCTAGTAAAATAAAGTATATTATTATTATTTTAAGTATATATATATATATATATATATATATATATATATATATATACACATATATAAAGGTTTCTGATGAAGAACAATGACTACTATGATTATTTTGCCTATCCAAGGCGCACCAGGTAGTCTCGGTCCTCATTAGCAGATATTAACCGCCCCTTCGACCTCTAAAGAGAATAGTAAAGCTAATAATGAGAGAAATTAGTCCTCTATCTCTTGTTTAGAGCTGATCTATCGGCCAGACTCAGAAGATGACGAGTGAGATCTCGTTAAAACTTCGAGAGAACGGACCTTCTCAGGACACTCACACGCGACTTAGAACCCGAGAAAATACATTTTCATATATATATATATATATATATATATATATATATATATATATATATAAGTTGGTGAACGTTCGTATTGACTGTTCAGACCTTCTGTTTAACTTAAATTTCTCTGTACCTCGCTCTTTGTCTAGAAGTGTGCTCATGTTTATACACCGTACGCCCAGTACAAATCTTCTTTGGAAAGCTCCTTTAATCCATATGTCCAGGAATGTAAACAATATTTATAAGCAGATTTTTTTGTATGTATGTAGCATCAATTTATAATTGTCAATTATTTTATTTAAACTGATATTTTCATTATTTTTCCAACAATTTTATTTACTTTTACAAGTTGTTCTTCCTTTTATGTGCTATGTATATTATTTGACTCTGTTATTGGCTTCGCCTGTTGTTCAATAACGTATATTATTATTAAATTTCATGCTTTAATATTAATTGTCATGTTACGTGTTATATTAAACATGTATAAGTATTAGTTTTATATTTCTCAAGGCACCCGATTTAGTTACAAAAACGAAAATTATTTACCATTTTTCCAGGATACAAAAAATGGAAGCCTTATGTCTGAATTAATGTTAAAAAAGTATACATGCATCAAGAATACTTAAATCACATAAAAGGTGTGCATGTATCACGATTAGAGATAATTTGGACTTTCAAATTTCCACAATATAAATTTACTTGAATGAATACGTATTTTTCAATGACGGTATATTCTAATTACCATTATATGAAAACGAGTTGCACTCATTATCAGATTTTATTTTGTCAATATCAGGTTCTATTCACAGTTAAGTGATATTGATTGACTAACATGTATGCTATGGATAAAAAATTTAATTACCCAATTATTAATGATATATGAATTTTAAGTAATTCTTGAAAATTATCAAATTAGACATATATTTCTATAAATGCAAGTGATAACAATTTTTTCGACGCATCACAAGCGTGCGCTTGATAATAGATAAATAAAATAAATTGTTATATGTATTTTATGAAACGTTTTTAAACAGCGTTGTCAGAATAACCACTAACATGATAAGATCGGTTAAATATTTAAAATATCAGATATGTTTCTACAGTTGTTTCAGCAAATCGAATTCGCCTTGAGAGAGAAAACATATGAAGAGAACAACCGTTCAGCATCTAGTGACGTCATACTTGCAAAGTTAAAGTAATGCTTGTTAATACTTAACGGATCTGTGCGCACAATATCACTACGAATTTTTTTAATGCGGTAAAATCTACATATTTCTTTAGCACATTTCTTTAGCTATAATACTAACATTTTTATGTTTGTATAGTGGCCAATATACAAAGTGAATACTAATGGCAACGGTGGATTTTGTAATTTATCAATTGCTTCAACTACTCCTTTGTAATTCTTATAAATTATTAGTAAATCTGCTTTAACTTTAGCATCTTAGAATTTCTTTTGGCTTTTCTCGATGGCAATTGCTTCTTTAAGAGTAAATTGTAAAACTAGAGCCTTAATTTTTTGAAAATGCTGAAAATAATATAATACTGCCTTTGACCATGTTCCTCAGCATGTAAGAATCAGCTGTGGAGGTTCAGCAATGCTAGGCCATTGCCTGTGGAGTTCTCGAATACGTTTAGGGAATTTGAGAAACACTGTTCTTGTGTGCGCTATGAAATCATTTATCTCTGGATAACAGCGTCGAATCATTTCTACCACAAGATATAAAGTATGGATTTTACACGTAACATGTAAGAAGGTATCGCAGTCGTCTTTAAGAGACTGATCTACGCAACGCATAGTTGTGGCACTAACAGTTAAAAACATTAATTGGTCTCCCGAAAGTTCAAGTTTTTCCAATATACATATTTAAGACTACTTTTGAAACTACTTCGGCAGTACATTCTTGTACTTTTCTGAAAGTTAGTAAGATTGAAGGTCGCTTAAGTGGGTTCATTGAACGAACAATGACATTAACGATAGAATTTTTTTACAATCTGTCGCTTCGTTCACACATAACCAGAGCTTTTATTTTCCAATTTCGTTTCAAGTCTATTTTCAATACGCTCGCGTGCAGATGGTACGAAATTTTGTAACGTTTTCGAATTAGCTAATTTACAGTTCGCGTATTTATTCCGTAATAAATAAAATGATTCGTGATCTAATAAACAAAACGATAGGTTTCACATCATCAATGTTGAACACAAATCGCATAGAAATTGATCATTCGATCGAACGCTTGTTCTTTTTGCACCGCCCACTTTCAATGTGTTTCTTCAATTATATTTCGTTCAGTGCATGAATGGTCTATCGCAAACTAAGCATTTCATTTTTCCGCCATCCTGCATTAAATCTGGAAAGTAAACTTGTTTAATGCATCTGATCATGGCCGTTTTTTTTTTCGACCTACATAAACGCAACATACAAAACTCCGTAACACAAGTGAACGCCTCCGAACGAAGACGCACACTGTATTACATATATATGTACTTATCACGACGGGACGAAACCCCTTCAACGTTTTCGTGGCAAACCTGATGAAGTGCCGACCAAATTTCCACACTCTAATAGTGTAGTAGTTATGAATAATATTTCTTTTCTAGAAATAGGAAACTACGTTCAGAATCTTTGCAAAATAGTCATAATAGTTCAAAAGTCTGCATCTGAGGATCTGAGGTTTTGAGATAATAATGAGGTGCTTGATGTAATAAAAGCACATAAGAAGCCATTCAAATTGCAGATGTAAGTGTATGCTTTCTTTAAAAAAAATGAAGATTTTATTAAATCTAAAGCTAATAGGAGGAATTAGAATTGTCCCATTTCACAGATAAGTATGCCACACAATTAGTTTAGTCATAGATTGCTTAAAACTGATTTCGGAGAAATATATATTATATACAAACAAGCCTCCGAAATACAGTGACAAAAAAATAGTAGAGATTGACAAATGAAGTCATTTTTATCACGAAATTTCAAAATCAAATTGAAAATAACATTGATATTTGGAATATTTTCAGGAATCAATGTACTTCTGAATCAGTTTCAACCAATTTAATTCTTGTGGTCACCAGGTACAATCACCTTGTATTCAGTTAAAGGTTTTGATTGGACGATTTATTGCCCTTGCTGCTCGTGGTAAAATTATGGAAAACGCACAGAGCAAATTCAAAGGAAGGTAGAAAAGAATATGTGGGAATTCTAAAATTGCCAAGCAAGAACTTTCATTGGGAATAACAACAAGTCAGGAAGGCAAGAATAAATCAGGTCCACATACAATATATTGGGTTGGCAACTAAGTACTTTCGGTTTTGTAGTATAAAATAAAACACTTTTTTTTAAAACAAAGAATAGTTTTTAATCAATTATATATTTTCCATTTTGCTCAATGACCTTTTGACATCTTTCTTTCAGTTGCATGATTCCGAGGTCATAAAATTTCTGGTCCTTATCAGCAAAAAACTGAACCAGGTGCGAGTGAAGGTCATCGTCATTTGTGAAAGTGTTACCATTCAAAGAATTCGGTAAACTTCGAAATAAATGGTAATCAGATGGTGCTAGATCAGGGCTGTATGGGGGATGTGGCATCACTTCCCAGCCAAGCTCCAATAGTTTCCCACGAGTTGCCAAAGTTGTGTGAGGCCTTGCATTATCTTGGTGGAAAACTACACCTTTCCGATTTGACAATTCTGGCCGTTCTTCTTTGATTGCTTCATCCAGTATTATTAATTGTTTACAGTAAACACCAGAATTGATCGTTTGATTCCTTGGAAGCAGCTCAAAAAATACAACACCTATGTAATCCCACCAAACTGACAGCATGTTCTTTTTTGGATGCAATTCAGCTTTCGATGTGATTTGAGCTGGTTTATCGTGTTTGCTCCATGATCGTTTTCGAACTATGTTACTGTACAGGACCCATTTTTCATCACCAGTGATGATTCTTTTTAAGAAAGGGTCGGTTTCATTTCGTCTAAGGTGCATATCACAAAAGTTGATT